>JBBYHK010298685.1:0-26944 GCA_038382065.1 Adansonia grandidieri | reverse complement strand
TGGGATAAATGGTATTGATGCTTTGGTTTCATAAGAAAAACACCTCTTTCTACCATTTTCAGAATTAATGTTTGTTCGTCGATTTGGACAAACATGGATTCACATAATAATCTCCTTTCTTTTCGTGATTAGGCACCATAAATACATTCTCCTCATTGGGATATCTGATATTGAAGCTTTAGTTCCACGAGAAAAACACCTCTTATTACCATTTTTAGAATTAATGTTTGTTTCTCAATTGGGATATACACGGATTCACATAATAATCTCTTTTCTTTTCATGATTGGGCACCACAAAATTCATTCTCCTTATTGGGATAAACAAATTGATGCATTGGTTTCATAAGAAAAACTTCTCTTTCTACCATTTTTAGAATTAATGTTCATTCATTGATTTAGACAAACATGGATTTAGATAATAATCTTATTTCTTTTTGAGGTTAGGCACCGTAAACACATTCTCCTTATTGGGATAGAAGATATTCAAGCTTTGGTTTCATAAGAAAAACATCTCTTTCTACTATTTTTAGAATTAATGTTCATTCATTGATTTGGACAAACATGGATTCACATAATAATCTTTTTTCTTTTAATGATTAGGCACCATAAACAAATTCTCTTCATTGGGACAAATGATATTGAAGCTTTGGTTTCAAGGAAGAAACATCTCTTTCTACCATTTTTAGAATTAAAATTTGTTTTTTAATTGGATAAACACAGATTCATATAATAATCTCCTTTCTTTTAATGATTAGGAACCATAAACATATTCTTCTCATTAGGATAAATGATATTCATGCTTTTGGTTTTAAAAGAAAAACATCTCTTTCTACCATTTTTAGAATGAAAATTTGTTTTTCAATTGGATAAACACAGATTCATAAAATAATCTCCTTACTTTTAATGATTGGGCACCATAAATTCATTCTCTAAACTGGGATAAATGAATTGATGCTTTGGTTCCGTAAGAAATACTTCTCTTTCAGTCATTTTTAGAATTAACGTTTATTTTTTAATTAGGATAAACATGGATTCAAATAATAATCTCCTTTCTTTTCATTATTGGGCACCATAAACATATTCTCCTCGTTAGGATAAATGGTATTGATGCTTTTGTTTTATAAGAAAACAACTTCTCTTTCTACCATTTTTAGAATTAATGTTCGTTCGTCGATTTGGACAAACACAGATTCACATAATAATCTCCTTTCTTTTCATGATTGGCACCATAAACACATTCTGCCCATTGGGATAAATGATATTGAAGCTTTGGTTTCGTAAGAAAAACATCTCTTTTTACCATTTCTAGAATTAAAGTTCATTTTTTAGCAAGATAAACATGGATTCATATAATAATCTCCATTCTCTTAATGATTGGCCACCATGAATTCATTCTCCTCATTGGGATAAATTAATTGATGCGTTGGTTTCATAAGAAAAACATCTCTTTCTACCTTTTTTAGAATTAATGTTCATTCATTGATTTGGACAAACAAGGATTCACATAATAATCTCCTTTCTTTTTGAGATTAGGCACCATAAGCACATTCTCTTTATTGGGATAAATGATATTCATGCTTTGGTTTCAAAAGGAAAACATCTCTTTCAACCATTTTTAGATTTAATGTTTAGTTGTCGATTGGGACAAACACGGATTCACATAATAATCTCTTTTCTTTTAATGATTAGGCACTATAAACATATTCTCCTCATTGGGATAAATGATATTGAAGCTTTGGTTTCAAGGGAAAAACATCTATTTTTACCATTTTTAGAGTTAAAGTTCATTTTTCAATTGGATAACCTGGATTAACATAATAATCTCCTTTCTTTTAATGATTGGGCATGACAAATTCATTCTCCACACTGGGATAAATCAATTGATGCTTTGGTTTCATAAGAAATACTACTTTTTCGGCCATTTTTAGAGTTAAAGTTTGTTTTTGATAGGGATAAATATGGATTCACATAATAATCTCCTTTCTTTTCATGATTAGGCACCATAAACAAATTCTCCTCATTGGGATAAATGGTGTTGATGCTTTGGTTTCATATGAAAAACTTCTCTTTCTACCATTTTTAGAATTAATTCTCGCTCATCGATTTGGACAAACACAGATTCACATAATAATCTCCTTTCTTTTTGTGACTAGGCACCATAAACACATTCTTCTAATTGAGATAATTAAGATTAAAGCTTTGGTTTCATGAGAAAAACTTCTCTTTCTAGCATTTTTAGAATTAATATTTGTTCATCAATTTGGACAAACATGGATTCACATAATAATCTACTTTCTTTTCATGATTAGGCACCATAAACACATTCTCCTCATTGGGATAAATGAATTGATGCTTTGGTTTTATAAGAAAAATTTCTCTTTCCACCATTTTTGGAATTAATGTTCATTCGTCGATTTGGACAAACGTGGATTCACATAACAATCTCCTTTAACACTTTCTCTTCATTGGGATAAATGATATTCATGCTTTGGTTTCATAAGAAAAACAATTTTTTCTGCTATTTTTAGAATTAAAGTTTGTTTCTCAATTAGATAAACTCGGATTCACATAATAATCTCCTTTCTTTTAATGATTGGGCACAACAAATTCATTCTCCTTATTGGGATAAATGAATTAAAGCTTTGGTTTCATGAAAAACTTCTTATTCTACCATTTTTAGAATTAATTTTCATTCGTCGATTTAGATAAACATGTATTCACATAATAATCTCCTTTCTTTTCATGATTAGGCACCATAAACACATTCTCCTCACTTGGATAAATAATATTCATGCCTTAGTTTCATAAGAAAAACATATCTTTCTACCATTTTTAGAATTAATGTCCATTCGACGATTTGGACAAACATGGATTCACATAACAATCTCCTTTCCTTTCATAATTGGGCACCATAAACACTTTCTCCTCATTGGGATAAATGATATTGAAGCTTTGGTTTCAAAGGAAAAACATCCCTTTCTGCCATTTTTAGAATTAAAGTTCATTTTTCTACTGGATAAACACGGATTCATATAGTAATCTCCTTTCATTTAATGATTGGGCACCATAAATTCATTCTCTACACGGGAATAAAAGAATCGATACTTTGGTTTCATAAGAAATATTTTTCTTTTGACCTTTTTCAGAATTAAAGTTTATTTTTCAAATGGGATAACACATGGATTCACATTATAATCTCCCTTTTTTTCATGATTGGGTGCCATAAACACATTCTCCTCTTCGGGATAAATGGTATTGATGCTTTGGTTTCATAAGAAAAACTTTTCTTTCTACCTTTTTCAGAATTAATGTTCGTTCATCAATTTGGACAAGCCTAGATTCAAATAATAATCTCTTTTCTTTTAATGATTGGGCACCATAATTCATTCTCTTTATTAGGGTAAATGAATTGAGGCGTTGGTTTCATAAGAAAAACTTCTTTTTCTACCATTTTTAGAATTAATGTTTGTTCATCGATTTGGATAAATATGGATTCACAAAATAATCTCCTTTCTTTTCATGATTAGGCATCATAAACACATTCTCTTCCTTGGGATAAATGATATTAAAGATTTGGTTCCATAAGAAAAACATCTCTTTTTACCATTTTTAGAATTAAAGTTAATTTTTCAATTAGATAAACTTGGATTCACATAATAACCTCCTTTCTTGTAATGATTGGGCACAACAAATTCATTCTCTTTATTGGGATAAATGAATTGATGCTTTGGTTTCATAAGAAAAAATTCTCTTTCTACCATTTTTAGAATTAATGTTCATTCATTGATTTGGACAAACATGGATTCACATCATAATCTCCTTTCTTTTCATGGTTAGGCACCATAAACATATTTCCTCAATGGGATAAATGATATTCATGCTTTGGTTTCATAAGAACAACATCTCTTTCACCATTTTTAGAATTAATATTTGTTCGTCGATTTGGACAAACACGGATTCATATAATAATCTCTTTTCCTTTAATGATTAGGCACCATAAACACATTCTCCTAATTGGGATAAATGATATTAAAGCTTTGGTTTCAAGGGAAAAACATCTCTTTCGAACATTTTTAGAATTAAAGTTCATTTTTTAATTAGATAAACACAGATTCACATAATAATCTCCTTTCTTTTAATGATTGGGCTCTACAAATTCATTCTCTGCATTGGGATAAATGAATTGATGCTTTGGTTTCATAGGAAAAGCATTTCTTTTTACCAATTTTAGAATTAAAGTTAATTTTTCAATTGGGATAAACATGCATTAACATAATAATCTATTTTCTTTTAATGATTGGGGACTACAAATTCATTCTCCTTATTGGGATAAATGAATTGATGCATTGCTTTCGTAAGACAAACTTTTCTTTCTACCATTTTTAGAATTAATATTCTTTCGCTAATTTGGAAAAACATAGATTCACATAATAACCTCTTTTCTTTTCAAGATTAGGCACCATAAACACATTCTCCTCTTTGGGATAAATGATATTCATGTTTTGGTTTCATAAGAAAAACATCTTTTTATACCATTTTTAGAATTAAAATTCATTTTTCAATTACGTAAACTCGGATTCACATAACAATCTCTTTTCTTTTAATGATTGGGCACCACAAATTCATTCTTCTCATTGGGATAAATAAATTGATACGTTGGTTTCATGAGAAAAACTTCTCTTTGTACTATTTTTAGAATTAATGTTTGTTCGTCGATTTAGACAAATATGGATTCACAAAATAATCTTTTTTCTTTTAATGATTAGGCACCATAAACACATTCTCTTCATTGGGATAAAAGATATTAAAGCTTTGGTTTCATAAGAGAAACATCTCTTTCGACCATTTTTCGGATTAAAGTTTGTTTTTCAGTTAGACAAATAAGGATTCACATAATAATCTCCTTTCTTTTAATGATTGAGCATCACAAATTCATTCCCCACACTAGGATAAATGAATTGATCCATTGGTTTCATAAGAAATACTTCTCTTTCCGCCATTTTTAGAATTAAAGTTCATTTTTCGATTGGGATAAACAAGGATTCACATAATAATCTCTTTTCTTTTAATGATTAGGCACCATAAACACATTCTCCTTATTGGGATAAATGATATTGAAGCTTTGGTTTCATAAAACATCTTTTTTTACCATTTTTAGAATTGAAGTTCATTTTTCAATTGGATAAACTCGGATTCAAACAATAATCTCCTTTATTTTAATGATTGGGCACTACAAATTCATTCTCTTCATTGGGATAAATGAATTGATGCTTTGGTATCATAAGAAAAACTTCTCTTTCTACCATTTTTAGAGTTAATGTTCGTTCATTGATTTGGACAAACACGAATTCATATAATAGAGTTAATGTTTTTTCTACCATTTTTTGAATTAAAGTTCGTTTTTCAATTGGATAAACATGCATTCACATAATAATCTACTTTCCTTTAATTATTGGGCACTACACATTCATTCTCCTCATTGGGATAAATAAATTGATGCATTGGTTTCATAAGAAAAACTTTTCTTTCTACCATTTTTAGAATTAATTTTCGTTCGTCGATTTAGAATAACACGGATTCACATAATAATCTCCTTTCTTTTCATGATTAGGCACCATAAAGACATTCTCCTCATTAGGATAAATGATATTGATGGTTTGGTTTCATAAGAAAAACATCTCTTTCTACCATTTTTGGAATTAATGTTCATTCATCGATTTGGACAAATAAGGATTCACATAATAATCTGCTTTCTTTTCATGATTAGGCACCATAAACATATTTTCCTCATTGGGATAAATGATATTCATGCTTTGGTTTCATAAGTTAAACATCTCTTTCTACCAATTTTAGAATTAATGTCTGTTTATCGAATTAGACAAACACGGATTCACATAACAATTTCCTTTTCTTTTGTGATTATGCAGCATAAACACATTCTCCTCTTTGGGATAAATGATATTGAAGCTTTGGTTTCAAAAGAAAAAGATCTATTTCTACCATTTTTGGAATTAAATTTCATTTTTCAATTAGGATAAACATGCATTCACATAATAATCTCCTTTCTTTGAATGATTAGGCACCATAAATTCAATCCCCTCATTTGGATAAATGAATTGATGCTTTGGTTTCATAAGAAAAACTTTGCATCCCACCATTATTTAGAGTCAAAGTTTGTCTGTCAATTAGGATAAATGAGGATTCACGTAATAACCTTTTTCCTTTTCATGATTGTGCACTATAAACACATTCTCCATATTGGGATAAATAATTTTGAAACTTTGGTTTCGAAGGAAAAACTTCTCTTTCTACCATTTTTAGAATTAAAGTTTATTTTTCAGTTGGGATAGACACGCATTCACATAATAATCTCTTTTTTTTTAATGATTGGGTATCACAAATTCATTCTCCTCATTGGGATAAATGAATTAATGCTTTGGTTTCATAAGAAAAACTTTGCATCCCACCATTATTTAGAATCAAAGTTCATCTATCAATTGGGATAAACATGTATTCACGTAATAATCTCCCTTCTTTTCATGATTGGGCACTATAAACACATTCTCCTCATAAGGATAAATGATATTGATGCTTTGGTTTCCAAAGAAAAACTTCTCTTTCTACCATTTTTAGAATTAATGTTTGTTCATCGATTTGGACAAACATGGATTCACATAATAATTTTTTTCTTTTAATGATTAAGCACCATAAACACATTCTCCATATTGGGATAAATAATTTTTAAGCTTTGGTTTCATAAGAAAAACATCTCTTTCTACCATTTTTAGAATTAAAGTTTGTTTTCCATTTGGGATAAACACGGATTCACAAAATAATCTCTTTTCATTTCATGATTGGGTACCATAAATATATTCCCCTCATTGGGATAAATAGTATTGATGCTTTGATTTCATAAGAAAACCTTTTCTTTCTACCATTTTTAGAATTAATGTTTGTTCATTGATTTGGACAAACACAGATTCACATAATAATCTCTTTTCTTTTCATGATTAGGACATTCTCCTCAATGGAATAAATGATATTGAGACTTTGGTTCCATAAGAAAACAACTCTTTTTACTATTTTTAGAATTAAAGTTCATTTTTCAATTGGATAAACTTGGATTCACATAATTATCTCTTTTCTTTTAATGATTAGGTGCCACAAATTTGTTCTTCTCATTGGATAAATGATATTCATACTTTGTTTTCATAAGAAAAACATCTTTTTCTATAATTTTTAGAATTAATGTTCATTCGTCGATTTAGACAAACACGGATTCACATAATAATCTCCTTTCCTTTCGTGATTAGGCACCACAAACACATTCTCCTTATTAGGATAAATGATATTGAAGCTTTTGTTTCGAGGGAAAAACATCTCTTTCTACCATTTTTAGAATTAAGGTTCATTTTTTAATTGGGATAAACACGCATTCACATAATAATCTCCTTTCATTAATGATTAGGCACCACAAATTCATTCTCTTAATTAGGCTAAATGAATTGATGCTTTGGTTTCATAAGAAAAACTTCACATCCCACCATTATTTAGAGTCAAAGTTCATCTGTCAATTAGGATAAACATGGATTCACGTAACAACCTCATTTCTTTTCATGATTGTGCACCATAAACACATTCTCCTCATTAGGATAAATAATATTGAAGCTTTGGTTTCAAAGGAAAAACTTTTCTTTCTACCATTTTTAAAATTAAAGTTTATTTTTTAATTGGGATAAACATGCATTCACATAATAATTTCCTTTCTTCTAATGATTGGGCACCACACATTCATTTTGCTCATTGGGATAAATGAATTGATGCTTTAGTTTTAAAAGAAAATTTTCCCTTCCCACCAGTTTTAGAATTAATGTTCGTTCATTGATTTGGACAAACACGGATTCACATAATAATTTCCTTTCTTTTTGTGATTAGGCACCATAAACACATTCTCCTCATTAGGTTAAATGGTATTCATGCTTTGGTTTCATGAGAAAAACATCTCTTTCTACCATTTTTAGCATTAATGTCTGTTCATTGATTTGTACAAACATGTATTCACATGACAATCTCCTTTCCTTTCATGATTAAGCACCATAAACACATTCTCCTCATTAGGATAAATGTTATTGAAGCTTTGGCTTCAAAGGAAAAACATCTCTTTCTACCATTTTTAGAATTAAAGTTTATTTTTCAATTGGGATAAATACGCATTCACGTAATAATTTCCTTTCTTTTAATGATTGGGCACCACATATTTATTTTCCTCATTAAGATAAATGAATTGATTCTTTGATTTCATAAGAAAAACTTCTCTTTCTACCATTTTTAGAATTAATGTTCGTTCATCGATTTGAACAAACACGCATTCACATAACAATCTTCTTTCTTTTGGTGATTAGGCACCATAAACACGTTTCCTCATTGGGATAATGACATTCATGCTTTGGTTTCATAAGAAAAACATCTCTTTCTGCCATTTTTAGAATTAATGTCCAGTTGTTGATTTGGGCAAACACAGATTCACATAACAATCTCCCTTCCTTTCTTGATTAGGCACCATAAACACATTCTCCTCATTGGCATAAATGATATTGAAGCTTTGGTTTCAAAGGAAAAGCATGGCTTTCTACCATTTTTAGAATCAAAGTTCATTTTTAAATTGGGAAAAACACGCCTTCAGATAATAGTCTCCTTTCTTTTAATGATTGAGCATTACAAATTCATTCTCCTCATTAGGATAAATGGAGTGATGCTTTAGTTTTATAAGGAAAACTTTGCATCCCACCATTATTTAGAATCAAAGTTTGTCCGTCAATTGCATGGATTCATGTAATAACATCCTTTTATTTCATGATCAATGCACTATAAACACATCCTCCTCGTTGGGATAAATAATATTGAAGCTTTGGTTTCAAAGGAAAAACTTCTCTTTCTACCATTTTTAGAATTAAAGTTTTTTTTTAATTGGGATAAACACGCATTCACATAATAATCTCCTTTCTTTTAATAATTGGGCATCACATATTTATTCTCCTCATTGAGATAAATGAATTGATGCTTTGGTTTTGTAGGAAAAATTTGTCTTTCTGCCATTTTCAGAATTAATGTTCATTCATCGATTTGGACAAACATGGATTCACATAATAATCTCGTTTCTTTTTGTGATTAGGCACCATAAACACGTTTCCTTATTGAGATAAGTGATATTCATGCTTTGGTTTCATAAGATAAACATTGATTTCTGCCATTTTTAGAATTAATGTTTGTTTGTCGATTTGGACAAACACTGATTCACATAATAATCTCCCTTCCTTTTGTCATTGGGTACCATAAACACATTCTCCTTGTTGGGATATGTCGCAACATACCCTAAGGTGGATTTTAACGGACCTATGAATATGTACGACTTAAAATATTCTTCTGAGTTGGAATGTCTTCTTGATCGAGACTTTTCCTTTGCAACATGATGAGAATGAGAAAGTATAGATTCTCGACTTATGACAGAGTGAGGAAGGACCATAAGACGAATCGCTCATCTTATTATCCTCGGATGACCATCACGTGATGGCCAACTTTTGGAGCCACCACCGATCGTTGGATGCCTATTGAAACCTATGTTTTGAGTTACAAAACTCAAAACATCGATCCCATGGTCTACGTAATGGAAAGATTCATCATTTGGGTTTGGGAGTTGGTTAGCGTGATGAGATACGAACCTCTTTGCGATGCCTAAAATTAGTACATTACTAGCTATGTCTTATTTTAGTTTTGATTCTTTCAATTTTAATTTATCACTATTTCGATATAACCCTCTTTTTAATGTATTAATCTTATAGAAATATAAATCCAGGTTTGAATGAAAAAGATTTAATCTCATATACACCCTGGAAAGATAGGGAATATAGAGATTTTCAATAAAATAACCTTTGGGTTTTATTTTAAAAATGGAATATTCCATTTTAGGCACTGGAGAGATACCCATGTGGAACATTACCTTTAATTTTATTTGAAATATTTAGGGTTTAGGGTTTAGGGTGAAATCATGTTAGTAAGGTAATAAATGAAGTAACATGACATGGATCATTCAATGCAATGATAAAGAAAATGGGTGGACTATTAGAATTTATCTCACAATTGGCACTGATTATCTAGGAATAACCGAATCGATAATTTTTGAGATGCATCTGGGTTCCTTGATTAAACAAGGTTTGTTTGACATATTCATGGAAGTTTAGGAAGGAGAAAAATATTTAATTATAGTTGAGAGATAGGGTTGGAGCAGCCCCTCAAAAGGATAGGGTTAGAATATCCCCATGGATGATGAATGATTTTGAAAAAGAAAGATTATTTAATGGTTGACAATTTTGAAAAATGGGGTTGGAGTATCCTCTCAGAAGGTCAGGGTTAGAGTGTCCCCAAAAGTGGCCTATCTGATGCTTCTTTAAAGAAGTTGAGTTGACAAAACCTTGTGATTTAGGGAATGTCTGAGCCTTTCGACAACTTTTGGCAAATAAAATTATTGTGAATGAGGACAGTAAAGATGTAAAATGTGTTTATGCCTTGATATGAGCCTATGTGAGGTTAAAGCATGTTCTCAAGTTTGATCGGGGTGATACAGAGACATTTGAATGTATCAAGACGAAATTCGGGAAGATAATTCAATTTTGACCATAACCAAAAATAGGGGATAGCATTGCACTATCATGCTCCTCGAATTTATTCTAAATTGGTTTGAAGGCTTTAGAGGGTGGACAAGATACTGTTAGAAAGTTAACTCGACAATGGTCAACCTAAAAATATTCCCCATATCCCAAAAAGTCATTTTTTGAGGGAATAAATTTTCAAGTTTGGACTGATTGAGCTGCTCGCAGAGTGTATGAGGGACAAGGTGTGTTAAAATTTGAAAAATCACCCTGGACTCATTTGGTATCAAAATATTGCAAGCAATACCTTTCTAAAAAGGGGATTTCATGAATCTTTTAGGAAATATGTTTGAAAATTTTAGAAAAATCGTTTAATGGGCCTGACCGACCCAACTAGGATACATGTTTGGATTCTAGAGGTTTTGGACAGTTTAGACTTGAAAATTATAACTCTCTCATCCGGAATGATCCAGGGGTGAATAAGACATTGTCTTAAAGATAATTCAACTTGCTTTGAGAAAAAAAATATAAAAAATTTATGAAAAATCGTTTAGGATTTTAAAGTGATTTTTCAATTTACAACAGTTATGTTACTAGTAAGGGACAAAGCAAAGCAGGAGATATCTCTCAAAATGTTTTTCTGTCCTGGGGTCCAAACTCGAGTTATTGATGCTCAAACATTTATGACTAAAAGGAAAGAGTGGCATGAACATCACGAACTCATTTGCATAGCCCTAAAGTAGTTTAGGATGATGAAATAGCCCATTGATCATACCACTCAAGGTTTTGACTCAAAAAAATGGCACAAACATTTAGGGAATAATTGTAAGACCATTTTTGTTTCAAAATTGAAAGATTTGAGCTTGTTTAACCAAGATTCTAGATCTGGAAAAGCTTAATTTTCCCTAAGATATTTTGCTAACTTTAGGGAAAATGCTAAGTCCATGCTAATCCTCATTGGTTGAGGTTAACATGCTTGGCTTGGGGGAGTTTTAAAAATCAGTTTTTGACAAACATCAAACATGTATTTTGACAAAGAGAGGACAACAAACATACAAGGGGATGGCACACAACATGAATGGGGATGCTAACTTTACCAATGATTTAGACAAAGAAAGTGTTATGCATTGTGACAAGAAAATGTTATGGATGCTGACAATGATAATGGTTCATGCAAGTTAATGTATAAATGTGCTTGAAATATGTTAGGCTAATGATTCATACAAGGATTAATGATAACAAGATGCATGGATATGGCATAAAATGAATGAGCAAGAGCTATCAAAACTAATGAGGATGAAATGAGGCATTTTGCACATCAAAGGGGCATTAAGGCATCCAAATCCCAACCTACCACAACCAAAAACCATAATAATTCATTATAATCCCAAGAGGGTGATGGAAACATGGAGAGCTTACTAAAATGATAAGGATGGTGAAAAACAAAAAATGCAAGTGATAAAGTGAGAAGTTATACCAACAAAACTTCACTTTTTGGCCAAATAACTGGAGCAGTATAGATAGCTTGAATTTCCCTCTTTTCCTTGTTATTAATAAGCAAGAAAAAGAGAAAAATAATGAGGTTTTGGTTCTAATATGGATGAGGGTGATTTTTAGAATGTGTAATCGTTAGGAATGAATGTCTTAGAGCTGTTTTTGGGTGGTGGGTGAAAAGCTACGGGATTCTAGTTTTCTTGGCATAGGAATATGTTTTGGAAGCTGTAAATGAAATGAAATCTAACCTTTTTTAGCTAAAATATAAGTCGTCTATTTATACAAGGTTTTTGGAGCCAAATTGGAGGTGTTTTTGGCCATTTTTCAAGGGGGACAAGGTGATGTTAGCATGTGGCTATAGAGTGGCTATAGGGAGCAACTTGCTGCCAATGTGATGGGCATAGGGTGGCTAGTTTAAATGTTGAAATGATTTTCTAGCAAATAGGGTGGCTGATGGTGATATTAGTTAATAAACTAGGGAGTAGGGTAATTATGTGATATGGACCTTTTTTGATCCAATTTAGACTTCAAAAAAATGTTATGATTAGTTCAAACGCCTAAGTTAGTAATCTGATATGTGTTTTAATCTTTCCTGACGCAAAGAAATGAGTTAAAATCGAGTTTTAGATTAATGGTGGATGAGTCAAAAATGCCCAGACCTTAAAAATGGCCTGCATGTATCGATACATTTGGTCCAAAAACTTTGATGGTATTGATACAATGAACATTATATCGATATCAATACTATAAATCACTGTATCGAGACATGTTGATATGTATCGATACATTTCTTTATAGAATGCATGATTTGGTCTTGGCATGGCCTAGTATCGATACATGAGAACCATGTGTTGGTACATTCAAGTAAAATTTTGAATTTTCTCATATCTTTTATCCCTGGATACCTTGAACTACATCATTTGATGCCACATCTTTACATTTACCTTTGATATGATCCTTAGGCCTTCTTGACCTCCTCAAAATACGTTTTCACTGAGCAAAAACTGCCCCTCTCATGTCCATGCTTTAGATTGCTAAGAATTAGCCCGGATAAAATAAAGTGTCTACAACTGCCCCTCTTTGACCATTGCTGAGAATCAAAAACAGGGCAAAAACGAATAGACACTATTTTGTTTAGGGTGGAATGACATTCCCTAAAACATTAGAGTGTTAGGTTTTCTAAGGTTTGACCCTCTTAGGCAAGTACAGAGTAATATGGATTTTTGATGTGGGTGCCACCAGCTTGTAAGAGCTTTGACTCAAACTTGGGTGCCGCCAGCTCATATGGACTTTGACTTAGGTGCTTCCAACTTGTGTCGACTTTAACTTGGACTTAAGTGCCACCAGCTTGTGTGGGCTTTAACTTGAGTGCCACCAGCTTGTGCGAGCTTTGACTCAATCTTGGGTGCCGTTGCTCATATGGGCTTTGACTTAGGTGCTTCCAACTTGTGTCGACTTTGACTTAGACTTAGGTGCCACAAGCTCATATGGGCTTTGACTCGAGTGCCACCAGCTTGTGCGAGCTTTGATTCAAACTTGGGTGCTGCCAGCTAGTATGGCCTTTGATTCGAGTGCCACCAACTTGTGTGGGCTTTGACTTAAACTTAGTGCCACCGGCTTGTATGGGCTTTGACTTAGACTTAGGTGCCATCAGCTTATGTGGGCTTTGACTTAGGTGCCATAAGCTCGTACAAGCTTTAACTTAGACTTAGGTGCCACCGGCTCATGTGGGCTTTGACTCATGTGTCACCAGCTCATGCGAGCTTTGTCTCAGACTTAGGTGCCACCAGCTCATGTGAGCTTTGAGTTGGATTTGGGTGCCACCAGCTTGTGTAGGCTTTGACTCAGATTTAGGTGCCACCAGCTTATGTGGGCTTTAACTCAGGTGCCGTCAGCTCATACGGGCTTTGACTTAGACTTGGGTGCCATCAGCTTGTGTAGGCTTTGACTCAAGTGTCGCCAGCTCGTATGGGCTTGACTTAGTCTTGGGTGCCACCAGTTCATGTGGGCTTTGACTTGGGTGCTGTCAGCTTGTACAAGCTTTAACTTAGACTTGGATACCACCAGCTCGTGTGGGCTTTGAATTGGCTGCCACCAACTTATGTGGGCTTTGAAAAGAGTGCCATTGACTTATGGGCTTTAAAGGGGTGCATCGACTTGTGGGCTTTGAAAAGGGTGCCACTGACTTATGGGCTTTAAAGAGGGTGCCACTGACTTGTGGGCTTTGAAAAAGGATGCCACTAACTTGTGGGCTTTAAAAGGGTGCCACTGACTTACGGGATTGAAAGAGGTGCCACTAGCTTGTGGGCTTTTGAAAAGGGTGCCACTAATTTATGGGCTTTAAAAGAGGTCAACTTTTTTTTTAAAACTTTTAATACAAGTTTTTCTTAACAAACATTTATGACAAAATTTTTTGATGAAAGGGTTTTGACACTAGTTCTTGACAAAATTCTTGACCAAGCTTCTCATGAATGTTCTCGACAAAAGTTTTTTACGATAATCTCTAGACAATAATTTCTTGACACTGGCCCTTTGACAATAGTTTCTTAATAAAAAAAGGTTTTGACATAAGGTGATGAGGAGAAAAGAACCTTACCTGAATGACACTTGGTTTGCAAAGCTTAAAGTACTTACCAGGAATTCCTTGAAGGTTCAGTAAACCTAGCTTAGAGTGATACTATAAAAATGATGATGTATAATGGTAATGTGAATGCATGATATGGAATGCTATCATGATTGCATGATATGAAGTCTAATAAGGAGATAGCCATTCTTCTCCTTGTACGTCATTCAGACTCTCATAGGGATAGCAATTTAATGTGACTATAGACAAAAAATTTCCTAATCTCACTGGGGATTGTAGGTTGTCCTAGCTCCATTAGGGATATTACCAAAAATTTATTCTCAAGAATTTGGATTGTTGCATTTCCCGATTTGGGAGGCTTAATCATTTTCCTAACAAATGGAAGGCATTGTCAACAAATTTGGAGACTGTTTGCCTGATTAGGTTAATGTCTCTGGTTTTGATAGAATTCTGATAGAATGCATGTGGTCGATTTTTGGTTAGCTTAATATGGTTTTTCTTGAGATGTGGCCTATGAAAGTAAGAAATGGTTTGGTGTATGGTCATGCCTAATAGGTGTTTGGATACAAAAAGTGCATGACCTTGATGACCAGGGCATGAGTAGAATTCCCTGTGCTTTTTTTTTTCCTTTTGATGTAATATCAAGATGTCCTGATACATATTTCAGTTGATTATCAAACATTATTTGTTAAATGAAAAGTGCAATGTGAATTATATAGGGGTTAAAAGAAACAAGGAAATGTTTATTCATGACAACAAAGAGACATAACTTAATATACTATTTTGACAAGTAATTGATAGGGTAGCGAGAAAAATAATATTTTGGGCAAAAAATACCTCCGACAATCATGACATGGATGTTCTTTAGGTGCTTTTCAGAATCTTTCTCAAACAATGAATATGCCTAGCATGAGCTGATCTTCGGAAGATCTCTAGTATTGCTTTGCATTGTCCTATAAATGATCTCAGTCTATGCCCCATCAAAATTGATCTTCTCAAGTTGCCCTTGTGAGTTTTCAACTATGGTTAGGTCGATTGCCTAAATGCCTTTTTCAGATTTTCCTTTGGACCTTTTTGTTTTTTGTTTTTCTTTTTGTTGTTTTTTTTGTTGTTTGTTTTTGTTTTGTTATGTTTTCTCTTTTTTGAAGGACATTTTTTTAGGTTTTTGCCCTTTACGTGTAATATTTCTTGATGGAATCTCAGTTGACTGGGTTGGGCAAGACATTGCCATCTATTTCTGACAAGATTAGGGCCTCTCCAGAAAAGGCTTGCTTCACGACATACGGTCTTTCCTAATTAGGGGTCCAGTTGCCCCATGCATCTTTGTGAATTGGGAGGACTTCTTCAATACCAATTCACTTGGGTAAAATTATCATGGGTGCATCTTTTTATCGTGGGCTTAGATCATACGTCTTTGATACATTTGACCATGGTAGATGGCCTTCATACATTTTTCCTTAATGAGGTTGAGCTAGTCATATCTATTCTTGACCTATTCAGCTTCTTCAAGTTTGGTTTCCATCAGGACTCTGAGAGAAAGGATCTCGACTTTATAGGCAATACAGCTTCTATCCCATAGATAAAAAAATTGGGTAGCACCCGTGGAAGTACGAACAGAGGTCCAATAGGCGTGAAGTGCAATGAATAGCTTCTCATGCCAGTCTTTGTAAGTCACAGCCATTTTCTCAACTATTCTTTTGATGTTTTTGTTGGCCGCCTTAACTGCCCCATTACTCTTTGGGCAATAAGGATGGAATTATCTTACTGGATCATGAACTGTAAAAGGTCTGGTGGTCTGAAGCTTTCTTTGAAACCTTCTGCAAAATCAACTTCACTAGTGCAAATTGACCATTCGAAGTCGATCTTTAAAGACCTATCAGACACATCCATGTCATTATCGTTAGGACACTTGAAAAGAGTGTGGAAATAGATATTGCAAAAGGCACACAAACAACTCAGAGATTCAGATAAGAGTAATTGAGACAGAGATTGAAAAGAGATGTAGGCACACAATATGGAATTATATATACAAAAGTCATTTCATTGATAATGTTAGATAAAGATGCCCCTTACATAGGACATCTACCTACGTTTGAGCGAGGACGGGTAGGTTTTCATTTCTTAACATTACATGAAAGGGGTAAGAAAAGTGTAGGGGCTTTCGTCATGACTCCATTGTTAAAATCAGGTCGTGGTGGAAAGACACAAATTCTATGACTCGGTATCGATCATGTTTGTAACTGGCTTAGTGTGGTTTGGTAAAGGATTGGCAGTAACATTTGGTCTCTGGTTCGTCCCAAACTGCAAGACTTTTGCATTGATTAGATTTTGTATATTTCGTTTGAAATATGTGTAGTTCTAAATGTCATGCCCCACTGCCCCGGCATGGTATTCACAGTGGGCATTAGGGTTGTACCATGGTGGGTATAGCGACTACTTTTTTAGGACATAGATCGAGCCACTAAGTGATTTTAGAGCAAGGTTTGGTAGAGCTCCTTATAGGTCATAAGGATGGGATCAAAATGTTGTTTTTATTGAATTACACCTCGATTAGTATTTTAGTGGACTCGTGAAGGGTAGCTTTGTGGTGGGTTTGATAGGATTGCAAGTGATGGATTATAAGTTGTGGCATAAATTGGCTGCGGGGATATTGTGATAGGGTCAGAACGTGGCATTCTTGAGTTGCGAGGGTTGGGTGGCTTGATGCTGTCTTGACTGAAATGAACCACTATAATTTATGGCATTGGCCTTCTCTTCCTTTTTCTTACCAGCAATAGGCTTCTTACTCGATCTAGCTATTTCCTTAGCAAACATTCTACCACTCCTGATGGCGACATCAATTATTTCTCCAGAGAGAACTAAGTTTGCAAATTTTCTTATGGCATTTCCTACGAGCTTTTTGTAATAAGGAGCACGTAGGGTCTGAATGAAAGTGACTATCATCTTTTTTTCTATAAGGGGAGGCTGGACTAGGGCTGCTTCTTTTCTCCACCTTTAGGCATATTGCTTGAAACTTTCAATGGATCTCTTCTCAAAATTCATTAAGGAAAATTGATCCCATGCCCAATCTAACAAGTGCTAGTTTTGATTTAGAAAGGCCTTAGCTAGGTCAGCCCATGACTGGATTTTCACATTATCTAGCTTGATATACCACCAAGCTACTGCCCCAATGAGGCTGTACTGAAAGCAATGGATGGGGAGCTTTTCATGTTTCTCATAATTGGCCATCTTTCATAAGTGCATTCAAACATGGATAGAAGGATCAATTGTTCCATTAAACTTTTCAAACTCTGGGACTTTAAACTTTGGGGGAATGACAAGGTTGGACACCAAAGACAAGGATTATGCAATAAGAGCTCCAAACTTGTCACTCTTCTTGATAGCGTGGAGGCATTTTTCCAATAGTTAGAATTTGTTCACTTCTTTCGTAGTCATGGTGGACTTTTGACCTTTTGTTTTCTTCAGTTCCTCATGGTCAAGGGCTATCGAATCTGCCAATGAAACTTCTGTGTTCACCTCTTAAGTACCGAGAATGAATTGACTTACTGCAATAGGATTTAGGTAGATGACTAGCGAAGCCTTAGTGGCAGGTGTAGGAGCGGGGCATTGTTCTTGTCTAATTTCCCCTTAGGCGGGTTCTGGATTATTAACAGGGGACCTTCAACATTAAGAGGATCATTCCTTGTTTTAGCCGTGCTAGTTTGCCCTTTTTTGTTCATAAAGGTTGTCATTAGTTCCATAAGTCTTGCCATCTAAGTTTGCATTTCACTTTGCTGATGGACCATCTGGTCCTATGATTCCTTAACCATTAGCTTAAGTCGCTCAATATGAGCTTCATGATCACTCTCCACGATTTGTTTACGAAGTTGCATGTTGTAGCGATGCAGGATGTTAGGTTTCATTTTCCTGATTGACCCTAGAGTCCCTTGCACTTTTATGGCCCAATTCCTATATTAGACTTCTACTTGAAAATGTATTTATTGATGAGTGATTATGATGAAATGATGATTTAAGATAATGAATGATTGATGCAAATGTAAAAAGGTGAAAGTAAATATGCAAATGCATTGGAGATAATTAAATCCTGGAATAGCTTTATCGATAACATCTTTCATAGAGCCATAAAAAGGTCCCTTGTTGAACACAAAACCAGAACAGTTGCCTCAAAATGATGACAATCATGATAGTTATGAAGAAATGATGCATGTGCCAAAGCACAAACAAAGGGAAATGAGTTAGTGAAATGTATAAGAGATAAACATAAGAAATTAAAGAATTTGAGAACATCAGAGAAAAATATTCATGACATGTCTCAACCAAGGTCGATAGACATGAAACGGGCAGTGTATCAACATGCCAGGATACAATCTATCCTTCATGAGGCGATGCAATATCTTATTTTGATGGAAAAATAATCGACCAGTAGTAATATTCATTTATCACCACTAGTGCAGACACATGCTAAGCCGTGACTCGAACAGCATAATGGCTTACAGTAGAGACATTGTGAACGATGGGTTTTTTTTGTTCACCATCACTTATTTACAAAGGTTACCCATAGTCTGAGTGACATGATGGCATGCCTTGATAAATGATAAAAATGCAGATGCGAGGACAATTGTATACTCATTGTCACCCACATTATTATGGTAGTTAAGAGTAAAGGTTAGGAATGTTTCCTTGAGTGACCTTATTCTCTGGGTATTCTAGTAGTGTTCCGGTATGGTTTAACATGGTATAGCTCATAGGGCTCATTATATGAGGTTTAAGTTAACACCTAGATAGGCATCCGAATTACTCCTCCGTCAAGTAAGGATAGTCGAGGGACCCTAATCGTAGACCCATCGCAAGTTTGGTGGAACAGGTTCGATCCATTGGATGTATTTCCTTATGCAAATGCGAAGGTTACTCATGAGAGACATAGGTAATTTAAATCCGAGAAGTTATTACCATGCCTATGCGAAGGGTTACTTATAAAGATGGGTAGCTTGCTTCCTCTTAATGATGGGGTTATAACCACGCCATGGAGTTTGGCGGGACACTAATGCACATGCAAGTGCATGGTGTGTGATGGGGAAATGATCAAACCTTTTTGTTTACCTCTGCATTACCATTTTTATTAAATTGATGATTATTAAAAAATAAGACAATCCTGACAATCACACCAAACAAAAGATTAGTTGACAAAATGAAAAAAAGAGGTCATAGTTAAATAATGATCAAAGATCAAAGTATTAAGAACCTAGCAAGATACAGCTAGTTATTGGCCTAACTCTCTACTGCTCTCCCCAGTGGAGTCACCAAGCTATCGCAACATACATCGAGTGGATCCTTGCGTACCTATAAGTGCGTATGACTTAAAATATTCATCTGACTTAGAATGTCTTCTTGATCGAGACTTTTCCTTTGTGACATGATAAGAATGAGAAAGTACAAATTCTCGACTTATGACATAGTGAGGAGGACCATAAGATGAATCACGAGATGGCCAACTATTGGAGTTGCCACTGATCATTTCAGGCTAGACATGATCAAATGCCTATTGAAACCTATGTTTTGAGTTACGACACTCAAAACATCGATCCTGTGGTCTACGTAATGCAAAGATTCACTGTTTGGGTAATGGGAGTTGGTTACGCGCGATGAGGTATGAACTTCTTTGCGACGCCTGAAATCGGTACCTTACTAGCTATGTCTTATCTTGGTTTTGATTTTTTCGATCTTAACTTGTCACTATTTTGATATAACCCTCCTTTTAATGTATAAATCTTATAGAAATACAAATCCAGGTTTGAATGAAAAAGATTTAATCTCATATACACCCCAAAGATATAGGAAATATAGAGATTTTCAATAAAATGAACTTTGGATTTTACTTTGAAAATGGAATGTTCCATTTTAGGCATTTGAGAGATACCCACACGAAACATTACCTTTAATTTTATTTAAAATGTTTTGAAAACATGAATGCATATAATCATCATAAAGAAATCATGTTAGTAAGGCAATAAATGAAGTAACATGACATGGATCATTCAATGCAATGATAAAGAACATGGGTGGACTATTAGAATTTATCTCACAATTGGCATCGATTATTTGGGAATAACCGAATCGATAATTTTTTAGATGCATCTGGGTTCCTTGATTAAACAAGCTTTGTTTGACATATTCATGGAAGTTTGGGAAGGAGAAAAAATTTAATTGTAGTTGAGAGATAGGGTTGGAGTATCCCCTCGAAAGGATGGGGTTGGAATATCCCTGGGATGATGAATGATTTTAACAAAGAAAAATTCTTTAAAGGTTGAAAATTTTGAAAAAAGAGGTTGGAGTATCCCTCAGAAGGTCAGGGTTGAAGTGTCCCTGAAAGTGGCCTATCTGACACTTCTTTAAAGAAGTCGAGTTAGAAAAATTAAGTCGACAAAACCTTGTGATTTAGGGAATGTGTAAGCCTTTCGACAACTTTTGGCAAATGAAATTATTGTGAATGAGGATAGTAAAGATGTAAAATGTGTTTGTGCCTTGACACGAGCCTATGAGAGGTCAAAGCATTTTCTCGAGTCTAACGGGATGATATGGAGACATTCGAATGTCTCGAGACGAAATTCAGGAAGACAATTCAATTTTGACCATAACCGAAAATAGGGGATAGCATCATGCTATCCTGCTTCTCAAATTTATTCTAAATTGGTTTGAAGGCTTTAGAGGGTAGACAAGATACCGTTAAAAAGTTAACTCAACGAGGGTCAACCTAAAAATATTCTCCATATCCCAAAATGGCATTTTTAGGGGGAATAAATTTTCAGGTTTGGATTGATTAAGCTGCTAGTAGAGCATATGAGGGACAAGGTGTGTCAAACTTTGAAAAATCACTTTGGACTCATTTGGTATGAAATAATTGTAAATGATACCTTTCTGAAAAGGGGATTTCATGAATCTTTTAGGAAAAATGTTTGAAAAATTTGGAAAAATCATTTAGTGGGCCTAAACGGCCCAACTAGAATACATGTTTGGATTCCAAAGGTTCTGGATAATTTACACTTGAAAAATCATAACTCTCTCATCCGGAATGTTCTAGGGGTGAATAAGGCATCATTTTAAAGATAATTCTACCTACTTTGAGAAAAAATATCAAAAAATTTATGAAAAATCATTTAGGATTTTAAAGTGATTTTTCAATTTGCAATAGTTGTGCTACTAGCAGGGGACAAAATAAAGCATGGGATACTAGCAGGGGACAAAGCAAAGCATGGGATATCTCTCAATTTTTTTTTGTCTGTGGCTCCAAACTTGAGTTATTGACGCTTAAACATCTATGACTGAAGGGAAAGAGTGACATGAGCATCACGAACTCATTTGCACAGCCCCAAAGTAGTTTAGGACGATGAAATAGTCCATTGGTCATACCACTAAAGGTTTTTGACTCAAAAAAAGGCACAAACATTTAGGGAATAATTGTCAGACCATTTTTGTTTCAAAATTAGAAGATTTGAGCTTGTTTAACCAAGATTCCAGATTTGGAAAAACTTAATTTTCCTTTGCTAACTTTAAGGAAAATGCTAAGTACATGCTAATCCTCATTGGTTGAGGTTAACATGCTTGGCTTGGGGGGGTTTTAAAAATAAGTTTTTAACAGCCATCAAACATGCATTTTGACAAGGAGAAGACAACAAACATACAAGGGGATGACACATAACATGAATGGGGATGCTAACTTTACCAATGGTTTAGACACAAAAAGTGTTATGCATTATGACAAGAAAATGTTATGGATGCTGAAAATGACAATGATTTATGCAAGCTAATGTATAAATGTTCTTGAAATGTGTTAGGCTAATGATTCATACATGGATTAATGATAATAAGATGCATTGATATGGCATAAAGTGAATGAGCAAGAGCTATCAAAACTAATGAGGATTAAATGAGACATTTTGCACATCAAAGGGCATTAAGGTATCCAAATCCTAAACTACCACAACCAAAAACCACGATAAAGCATGATAATCCTAAGAGGGTGATGGAAACATGGAGAGCTCACTAAAATGATGAAGATGCTGAAAAACAGAAAATGCAAGTGATAAAGTGAGAAGTTATACCAATAAAACTTCACTTTTTGGCCAAATAATTGGAGCAATAGAGATGGCTTAAATTTCCCTCTTTTCCTTGTTGTTAATAAGCAAGAAAAAGGAGAAAAATGATGAGGTTTTGGTTCTGGTATGAATGAGGGTGATTTTTAGAATGTGTAATGGTTGGGAATGAATGTCTTGAGGTTGTTTTTGGGTGGTGGGTGAAGAGCTACGGGATTTTGGTTTTTTGGGTGTAGGAATGTGTTTTGGAAGCTGTAAATGAAATAGAATCTAACCTTTTTTAGCTGAGATATAAGTGGTCTATTTATACCAGCACTTTGGAGCCAAATTAGAGGTGTTTTTGGCCATTTCTTAAGGGGAAAAAGTGATGCTAGCATGGTGGCTATAGAGTGGCTATAGGGAGTAACTTGCTGCCAATGTGATGGGCATAGGGTTACTGGTTTAAATGCTGAAATGATTTTCCTGCAAATAGGGGGTTATGGTGATATTAGTTAACAAACTAAGGAGTAGAGTGATCATGTGATATTGACCTTTTTTTATCCAATTTAGACTTCAAAAAAATGTTATGATTAGTTCAAAAGCCTAAATTCATAATCGATATGTGTTTCAATCTTTCCTGATGCAAATAAATGAGTTAAAATTGAGTTATGGATCAATGGTAAATGCCTGGACCGTGGAAATAGCCTGCATGTATAATTTATCAATACATTTGGTCTAAAAACCTTGATGGTATCGATACATTGAACATTGTATCGATATCGATACTATAAACCACTATATCGATACATGTTGATATGTATCGATACATTTCTTTACAGAATGCATGTTTTGGTCTTGGCATGGCCTAGTATTGATACATGAGGTCCTATATCGATATAGAGGCTCATGTATCGATACATCTACATGTTGTATCGATACAAATGGGGACATTTCAAAGTTTTGGATCGTTGGAGCATTGTATCGATATATGAGAACCATGTATCGATACATTCAAGTAAAATTATAAATTTTCTCATATATTCTATCCCTAAACACCTTGAACTATGTCATTTGATGCCATATCATTACATTTACCTTTGATATGATGGATAGGCCTTCTTGACCTCCTCTCACATCTATGCTCCAAATTGCTAAAAATTAGCCTGGACAAAATAAGGTGTATACAGGATAAATGATATTGAAGCTTTGGTTTCAAAGGAAAAACATCTATTTCTACCATTTTTAGAACTAAAATTCATTTTTCAATTGTGATAAACACGGATTCACATAATAATCTCTTTTCTTTTAATGATTGGGCATCATAAATTCATTCTGCTCATTAGGATAAATGAATTGATGCTTTGGTTTCATAAGAAAAACTTCACATCCCACCATTTTTTAGAGTCAGAGTTCGTCTGTCAATTAGGATAAACATGCATTCATGTAATAATCTTCTTTCTTTTCATGATTGGGCACCATAAACATATTTTCCTCATTGGGATAAATGATATTGACTCTTTGGTTTCATAAAAAACTTCTCTTTCCACCATTTTTAGAATTAATGTTCATTTGTCAATTTGGACAAACATGGATTCACATAATAATTTCTTTTATTTTAATGATAAGGCACCATAAACACATTCTCCTCTTTGGGATAAATGATATTGAAGCTTTGATTTCATAAGATAAAAATCTCTTTCTACCATTTTTAGAATTAAAGTTCATTTTTCAATTGGATGAACACGTATTCACATAATAATCTTAGTTCTTTTAATGATTGGGCACCATATATTCATTCTCTGCATTGGGATAAATGAATTGATGCTTTGATTTCATAAGAAATACTTCCCTTTCAACTATTTTTAGAATCAAAGTTTATTTTTCAATTGTAATAAACATGGATTCACATAATAATCTCATTTTTTCTCATGATTGGGCACCATGAACACATTCTCCTCATCAGGATAAATAGTATTGATCTTTGGTTTCATAGGAAAAACTTCTTTTTCTACCATTTTTAGAATTAAAGTTCATATTTCAATTAGATAAACTCAGATTCACATAATAATCTCCTTTCTTTTAATGATTGGGCACCATAAATTCATTCTCATCATTTGGTTAAATGAATTGATGCATTGGTTTCATAAAAAAAAGAAACTTTTTCTCTACCATTTTTAGAATTAAAGTTCATTTATCAATTCGGACAAACACGGATTCAAATAGTAATCCCCTTTCTTTTTGTAATTAGGGACCATAAACGCATTCTCCTCATTAGGATAAATGAATTGATGCTTTAGTTTCATAAGAAAAACTTCTCTTTCTACCATTTTTAGAATTAATGTTCATTCATCGATTTGGATTAACATGGATTCACAAAATAATCTCCCTTATTTTCGTGATTAGGCACCATAAACACATTTTCCTCATTGGGATAAATGATATTGAAGCTTTGGTTTCAATAGAAAAACATCTTTTTCTACCATTTTTAGAATTAAAGTTTGTTTTTCAATTAGGATAAACACAGATTCACATAATAATCTCTGTTCTTTTAATGATTGGATACCACAAATTCATTCTCCTTATTAGGATACATGAATTAATGCTTTGGTTTCATAAGAAAAAATTCACATCCTATCATTTTTTAGAATCAAAGTTCATCTATCAATTGGGATAAATAGGCATTCACTTAATAATCTCGTTTCCTTTCATGACTGGGCACCATAAACACATTCTTCCTATTGATGCTTTGGTTTCATAAGAAAAGCTTCTCTTTCTATAATTTTTAAAATTAATGTTCATTCATCAATTTGGACAAACACGGATTCACATAATAATCTCTTTTCTTTTAATGATACACATTATCCTTATTGGGATAAATGATAATAAAGCTTTGGTTTCATAAGAAAAACCTCTCTTTCTACCATTTTTAGAATTAAAGTTCATTTTTCAATTAGATAAACATGGATTCACATAACAATCTCCTTTCTTTTAATGATTGGGCACCATAAATTCATTCTCTACACTGGGATAAATAAATTGATGTGATGTGAGCACAACCATGGTACATTGCAAGAGGAATGGAACCAAAGATAAGCTAGCAATGCCGAATAGACCAGTAACAAGATCAAGAGTTAAAAAGTTCAAAAAAACACTTCAGTCCTACATGAGCAAAATTTTAGATGGCATGGAATCTTAAAAGACAATGAGGATCAATGGCATTATATCTAATCAAATGGGGCTGAATTTGCAAAGATACTCTAACTCTTGTTTAATTAATTATTTTAAGTTAGAAGAATAGCTTTGGGTAGCCTACTACTTGTATTTTGCATGTGGGCTTCTTTTTAATTCATTATCGGCTTGTTTTGGTGAGATGGGCTTTTATTAGCTTTTAGCTTATATAATTTAAACCTTTAGGCTTAATGGGCTATATTTTAGAGATGTTAGGTTTGGGCTTTAGTTATTTTGGTGGAAGGCCCATGTTTAAAGGCCTTTTATTTCTAGGGTTTTTTGCTCTTTTTTTTTCAAGGGGTATAAATACCTTATAATAAACATTGTATGGCAGTTTTTGTTAAATGGAAAATATTAAGTTTTTACTCATCTTAGGGAGGATTGCTTATCTTCTTCTATTGCATCAAGAATATAATATAATTTTTATTAAAGTAATTACTTGTGGCGAATTCTATTTTTGTTTTCAAATCAACCTTATCATATACGTTACCTTTTGTATAATTGATTGGGTGTTCGTTAGGGTTAGGAATTTCTTTTTGTTCATGTTCTTGTCAAAGTGTGTGTTTAAGGGGTTTTCGCATCATGATGCTTTGTTTTCATAAGAAATACTTCTCTTTCAGCCATTTTTAGAGTTAAAGTTTGTTTTTCAATTGGTCTAGCTTACCAAAGCAATCCGGAGGAGATAAAAGAACTATAAAGGCAAGTGGATGAATTGCTTAAAAAGGGATATGTGAGGGAAAGCAGGAGTCCTTGTGCTATGCCAGTTCTTTTAGTGCCAAAGAAATATGGAACTTAGAGGATGTGTGTGGATTGTAGAGTGATCAACAAGATCACTGTAAAGTGTCACCATCCTATTCCTAGGTTAGATGATATGCTAGATGAGTTGCATGGTGCCTACATATTCACCAAAATTGATTTAAAAA
>JBBYHK010298575.1:29385-99632 GCA_038382065.1 Adansonia grandidieri | reverse complement strand
CTTGGACTACGTCATTTGATGCCACATCTTTGCATTTACCTTTGATATGATCCCTAGGCCTTCTTGACGTCCTCAAAGTAGCCCGGTGATCATCGCCCCCTCTTACATTTATGCTCCAGATTGCTAAAAATTAGCCTGGACAAAATAAGGTGTCTACAAGGACTATGAGCCATTAGATTTTAAATTCCTAAATAAGGAACTAATGTGTATATCTAAAGAAAAAAATGGTGTCAATTGTAACCAAACTTGGTAAATGTATTTGGATGAAGCCTCAAACACGTTGGGGCATGGAATTAGGCTATTTTGATCTCACCAAATGGAGATTATTATCCTTTACCACCAAACTAAACTTCAATTGCACTAATAACATAACTAAACATAAGGCATGTCTATTGGGGCTTCGGATGGTAATTAAGAAAGGCATAAGAACTGATAAGTGTATAAGGACTCTGCCCTAGAAATTTATGCTAAGCTATTCCAATACAGGAGGCTAATCAATAAACCAAAACAATAATTTGATGAAACCAGCTTTTGGCATTAACCACAAAAAGAAAACCAAGTGGTAGATACTCTAACAAACTTGGCCTCTATATTTAAAGTAACCTAAGATTAGAAGTCACACCTATCTAGATGAGTATTCACAAAACTCCCATCTACTGCCATTATATAAAAGAAAAAAGGGATGGCTTGTAGGTACTATAGCATTCTTTACTACATTTAAGGCCAACAATACCCACAGCATGCTATAGAAACTGATAAGCAAACCATTCATAGAATGTCTACAAGTTTCATTTTGGATCATAAAATCCTGTACAAGAAAAGCTGGGATCAAACATTACTTCGATGTGTGGACACTCCTGAAGATAAGAAGGAAGATGTCCATGAAGGATTTTATGGTACGGATGCTAACAGACACAGAATGGCAAAATTAATATGAGGTTTGGATATTACTAGTTGATACTCCATTGACTATGCCCAAAAATGCCATAAGTGCTAAGTCGTATAGACAAAATCCATATCCTACCTTTACTCTTGCATCTCATGATGGCTCTATGGCTTTTCTTTATGTAAAGCATAGAGATGATTGGACCCATCATTCTTAGAGCTTCGAATAAACATTGCTTTATTTTGGTTGCCATTGATTTTTTCACCAAATAGGTAGAAGCAGCCTCATATTCCAATGTCACTAGATCTACTTTGTGTAAGTTTATGAAATGAGACATCATTTGTTAGCACCCAAACAAAAATACATGCAACTTAAGCAACAAAATAATGAAAGTAATTTTCTCCCCGTTCAAGATCATACACCACAATTTAGTGCCATACCATCCACAAATTAATAGGGCGGTTAATGCAACCAATAAAAACATTAAGAATATAGTCCAGAAAATGGATAAAACTTATACAGATTGGCAAAAAAACCTACTTTCGCACTGCATGCCTATCACATAGCAATTTAGATTTCCATTAAAGCTACCCCATTCTTCCTAGTCTACAAAATGGAGCCAGTCTTGCCTATCAACATCAAAATCCTTTCACTCAAAGTCTTAATGGAATCACAGCTTGAAAAAGCTAAATGGGTTAAGAACTGATATGAGTAACTTAACCTCATCAATAAGAAAGGGGTAAAAGCTATTTATCATGGATAGATACATCAGATGCGCATGATGAAAGCTCATAACAAAAAAATCCATCATCATCAATTTTAGGAAGAAAACTTAGTACTCAAAAAGATCCTTCCAATTCACAAAGATACTCAAGGAAAATAAACCCCAAAGTAGGCTGTTCCCTATATGGTTAAGCAAACTTTTTCCAGTAAAGCATTGATTCTAACTGAGATGGATGGCAATGAGCTACCCAACCTTGTCAACATTAATTCTATCAAGAATAGTTATGCCTAAAAAATATCCTTCAAATGAAAACATGGAAAAATGGTTCAAGCAACCTAACTTCACCTTTGTTTGAACCTAACCTTACAAAACCATTATTCATTGAAATACCAAATTTTAGCCTAACCTACTTATCCTATTTTAAATTTATCAAACCCATTTCTACCTAATCCCAAAGGAAAAATGCTAGTGTCTACCTTGGCTTGAGGTAATTACCATGGGACAATCTAAGAGTTTCCTTGAAAAGCAACCGAGAATGAAATAGTTGGTTATTTAAGATAAGTCTCTAAAAGTACTCAGTGGAAACCTCATGTCATTATGCTAGATATGGATTCTTAGTGAACTTAGAAAGACTTTTACTAACAACATTCACCTCTTTCTCTTTACCCTTGGCTATTGACTTTTTGGTTGGCTACTTTTTATGGCATTTTTAATAATTTCTCCTGATATGATCATGTCAGTAAAATTCTTTATTACCTTGCTGACTAGTTTCTCATAGTAAGGATTTTGGAAAGTGTTAACAAAAATGACAGCTATTTTTTTCTTAGTTAGAGGAGGGTAAACTTGACTGGTTTCCTCTTTCCATCTCTGTATGTATTTTATAAAGTTCTCAAAGGCTTTTCTCCATGTTCATAAGGGATAAGTAATCCATAGCCCAATTGGATACATGCTTATATTGATCAAGGAAAGCATGAGGGAGTTCCACTAATGTCTAAATTCTTATAGGGCTAATGGGTGACTGCCCTAGTTAGGCTATCTTGGAAGCAGTGAATTAACAACTTTTCATTCTTATCATATCCAGCCATCTTATAGCAGTACATGCGAAAGTGGGTAGTGGAGTCTATAGTTGTATTATAATTTTTAACATTTAATACCTTAAATTTTGGTAGGATAACTAGATTAGAAACTAGCCCTAAAAATTTGGCTTTTATGATAATGAATTTTACTACCTTCGACTGCTTAGAGGTGCTTTTCTAATGATTAATACTTTAAATCTTCATTAGTTTCTAAAGACTTTTTTAGTTTTTCATGCTTCACTTGTTCATCAAGATCTGGGACTATAGGGCTTGCTGGTGAAGAGCCTGCACCCTCAAATCCTCGAACCAGATGGGTTGTCATTGTTGGGTTAATGTAAATAAATGGCTGAGCTAGTAAGATTAGTGCTCTAGAGGACACTATTCATGTAATGCCACTTCATAAGTGTTGTTGGCTTCAAAACCACCATTCAAGTTGCTCTTGAGATTGACCATTCTTTTTCTACATCAATAGTGCTTGTTTATCCTTTCTCTTTTAGAGCTTCAGACAATAGCTTAGTTAATTCTGCAATTTAAGCTTGGAGTTCCTTATTATTATGAAGTGACTATTCTTAGGACTCCTTACACATTCCATGGCTTTTCGACAGGTGTGATTGTTATATCAATGAGAAACAATAGGTTCTGTGTTTCAGAACACCTTCAATTTAGATTATTTATTGGATTAGACTTTTATGATTTATCATGGTATGTTTAATGAAATGATGGTGAGTATGCAGTCATGATAGTAGATAACTATTAAGATGAATTAGTAAAGCAATAAAAGAATTGAGTTAGTTATGCAAATGCAAGAAGGACAATTGGATTAGGGGATAGCTTCACCAATAGCATCTTTCATAAAGCAACAAAGTAGTTTGATTACATATGATCACACATGATTACTTTTGTAAGTGCCTAACATGATTACATTGCGTGATCACATGTTCTAAGAAATATAGCAGCTCTTGTTCATGGTTTCCAATGGGCATAATGTCTCATCTCAAAGACTTGGCCATTTCAATCATGTCGTCTATCACTACTTATGCTACTTGAATCTATTTGGTAAGATGTCGATGGTGGTCTTAATAATTCTGACATGTCTGATCAACTATTTGCTATCATTTTTTATCTTATAACTCTTAGGCTTTTAATAGCTCCTTAATGTGGTTCTAATGAGTTTGCAGGGATTGTTCCAAGTCTTGGATTCTAAGTGCCAAGACTTTATTCTCGACTTTTTTTACTCTCAAGTCTCACACTTGGGCTTTCAGGCATCCATTATTCCTTTGGTAAGTTGATAAGAGGACATGGATTATATTCTTTTTATTGACTTTAGCCTCTTTTTTCCATTGATGAAGCTTATATTTTGGGGTAGCAATCTCTACCTTCCACTTCATTAATAACTTACCAAGTGCCGAGACTTTTTTGCTTTACTAAATGCCATGTAGTTTTTTGTCAAGCTCTTAAGATCCTCCTCAAAGTAGTTTCCCTCTTTGACAACCCAGTTCATTTTGCTATCCCAAAAATAGATGTTGATTTGTAGTTGGATCTTTTCTTTGTTTAAATGGGTGATTTCCTTGTGAAGGTTACCTTTTCTTGTTTAAACTCATGCTTGAACAATTCAATCTTAAAAGGAAATTCACCTACTGATACTTGTGATGTTCCAACAATAGATAGGGGTAAAGCGTCATTGATGCAAATCATATCTCAGAGTTATTCTACTTCCTTTTTGGTACCGTTCCATATAGCAAGTTTACCTTCAAGCAAAGAAGGCTAGCTGAACTTTTGACTTGTAGTTAGGCTTGCCATAATCGAAATCCCATTGCTTAAGGCCTTAGATGAAAGGGATGAATTATGGGCATTAAAATTATTGTAAGACTAGGATGGCGGGTGTAGCTTAGGTTTTTTCATTATCCTATAAATGGCACACAACTACAATCTCACATCTATATATAATTATACGGGGTAAAAACAAAGGCACTTTCCATGTCATCACTTCCCCACTAAGATTCTTGAATTTTTGGGCCTATTACTTTTTAGACCTGTGTTTGGGCCATTCTTTTTCAAAGACATTAGATATAGAGTTGAAGTTAAGGTGAAAGCAATTGGTGAGCCAAATATGAAGAAGTGGGGCACATCTAATGAATTGATCAACCCTAGTTTTTTTACAAAAATTAAGGATTGGAATAGTCTTGACAACAATAGCAGGTGTGGGGTTGATTTTGTAATACAATCAGGAAAAGAAGTCCACCATCGCTACCTCCATATAACCTAGAGTCTTCAAGAATATGACTAACTTGTATATTGCTAAAGCATAGGCATCTTAAATTTTTTTTTGCATCCGGAGTGCTTGCCGTCACTTCTTTTAGACTTACTATTCCTATTTTTCTTGATATGGCCCTCGATCTATGACTTCATGGCTCTATGGAATCGTGTTAACCTTTTCATGAAAGTTAGAGGTTGTGTCAATTTATAATATACCTTATCGGACTTGGCCTTTTTGATATTGATTAATGTAGTATATTCACCGGCCTCGGGACTAAACCTTCTCGATTAAAGGTAAAACATCGATATGTCATATTCTAGAATAGAGATGCTGCACGTAATAGCCTAATATCCAAATAGATCTAAAGTAAAGGAGCTATGTCTTAGTACCACTTCATGAAAGATTCCCTATCGGTATTGTTCTAGCTAGCCTATATACATTTTAGATCTTGCCAATCATTCTTACAGTACCCCATCTTAACCCTTTCATGTATCGTCACGACATACCTAGGTTTGAAAACATCCCCATCTTCTTGCTATTGGTGCTCCAACCATGCTTAAACTTTTTCAAAAGACTTTAAAATAAAGGTGGACTATTGTTCCATGACAGACACACCTTGTTGGACAATGAACCTATGGCCAATTGCCCTGTGATGATGATTATGATATTATGATGCATGCATCAATGACAAATAAAATTGAAATAGGTTAATGACTATAGAAAGTAGTACAGTCAAGAAATAAAGAATGGATACGAAAATAAATCATAAAAATTCCTGGTTCAATAGGTATTACAAAGCTTAACGGCATAGCTGACATGCATACAGATAGTATACTTGTGCATTTGGATAAACAGAGTCACCTTTGTAGAGGTGATGTGGTACCTCACAGTGGATAAAAATAACAAACTATATGGTGACATTCATTCATCACCATTTATGCTAAAGCATTATTTGAACAACATAATGACTTATTTAATTTGAATGACCTTCTTTTTTTATGGCATAGGGCTTTATATGTGGCAACATTCACTTATTATCACCTACTTATTGACAAGAGTTAATTGTCAATCGGACACATAATGGCATGCCCCGATGAAGTAGATTAGATGTCTCTTAAGGCACGAAGTAGTAAATATGGGTGATAACATTTGTTCATCATTGCCTATGTGACTACAATATATGAGACTAAAAGTAAGAAGTGTTTCCCTAAGTGTTCTTATTTTTCGGGTTATTCTAGCAGCATTATGGTATGGTTTGACATGGTTAGACTCATAGGGCTTGCTATATAGGTTTAAGTCGATGGCTAAATTGATATCCAATTTGCTTCTCCATTCAATATGGACAGCTGAGGCATCCCAAACCTAGGCCTATCATAGGCTTAGCAGAATAGGTTTAATCCGACAGATGTATTTCCCTATTCAAATGCCAAAGGGTACTCATGAAAGATAGCTAATTTACATCCTAGAAGATCTTGCTATGTTTATGTGGAGGGGTAGTCACGAAGGTAAATAGCTTACTTACTTTTAATAGTTAGAGATTAACCTTATCATGGAGTTTGGTTTAGGGAAATAATCAAACCTCTTATTTACCCTTTATTAGGGAAATAATCAAACCTCTTATTTACCCTTTACTGCCATATTTATGGAATCGAAACTTACTTAAGAACAAGACCATCTTGACAAATAAGCCAAAAAATCATAAAAAGCAAAACATTAGTAAATAAAGACAAAATGAATTATTAGTAAATAATGACCAAAAATTAAATAAATCGAGAACCAAGTAGGACATGGTTAGTTGTAGGGCTAACTCTCTAATTTGTCCCTGGTAAAGTACCCAAGCTATTGCCGCGAGCCCCTACTCGGGCACAATGCCTATTCAAATTATTCAAATTATGACACATGACTTAAAAGAAATTACAGGAATATGGTTGTGAATTGCCTTTGGGTCATCCTTTGATTGGGATTTGGATTAGGCATAGTGAGATGGTAGAAAGAAGAAGGATTGTTGGGCGAATCGCTCATCTAGCTAATCTTGGATGGCCACCATAAAGTGGCCAAAAAATTAGAGTTGTTGTTAATCATTTTGGCTAGGCATGATCGGATGCTTATTGAAAATGATTTTTTGAGTTATGAAACTCGAACATGGATTTCAAAGTCTAGAAGGTCCAGAGATTTATCAGTTTGGTTCGAGAATTGGTTATGTGTAAGAAAGCATTAGCACCCTTACAACGCCCAAAATCTGTACCATCTAGCTATGTCTTAATTGGTTCGATCTTTTTAATTTTGACTTGTCATTATTTTGATATAATCCCTCCTTTTTTGCATGTATTTTTGTATAAATCATAAACCTAGGTTTTAAAGAAAAATTTAAATCAGATACGCACCTTAAAGAAGTGGGGAACATAAGGATTTTTTGACAAAAATAATTTTCAAATTTAATTTTAGAAATCAACTATTCTGTCTCAAGCACTAGAGAGATACCAACATGAAACATTGCCTTATTATTTTGAAAAATGATTTTAAAATATAAACACATGATAGTCATTATAAAGAGAAACATGTTAGTAAGGTGAAAAAGAATATAATAACATTGCATAAAAAAAGAACATAAAAAAATAAAAGGAGGGATGATTTGAATATATCTTATAATTGTTTTCTATTATTGAGGAATAACCAGAATGATAATTTTGAGAAGCATTTGGACTTGATGGTCACTTGAAGAGTGGAAAAGAAAGTTTTAATTAAAAGGCCCAGGAAAATTTAGGAGAGAGAATTTGGATTTTGAGTGAAGTTTGAAAAACAGGATTAGAGTAAACCTTCGAAAGTTTGGATTAGAGTATCCCCAATAGTGAAGACTGTAGATATTTTAGAAAAAAAGTTTTGGTTAAGATACCCTAGGAAGTTTGGGAAGAAAAAAATTCATATTTTCAAGTGAAAAGTTGGCTTAGAGTATCCCCTCGGAAGGTGGGGTTAAAGTATCCCTCAAAGTGAAAATTTTAGGTATTGTTAAAAAAATTTTGATTAAAGGGCCAAGTAGGTCCAAAAGAGAGAAAATTTAGATTTTTTTTAAAATGCGGTGTTGGAGTATCCCTTTGGAAGATGGGCTGGAGTATCCCAATTGGTGAAAATTTAGGTATTTATCGAAAAAAGGGATATTTTTAGCCAAAAGATATTTTGAAAATTGAAACCAAGAATTTGAATAAAATATTTTTTTTCTTTTGGACTTGATACGAGCCTAGGGAACTTGCACTATAGTATATGACTCCATGGGAGTAGATCGGATGCGCTTCGGGATGTTTGATAAAGTGCTTTGGGAAGTTAAGTTAAACTTTAGGTCAAAAAGCAGGGGACAACATCATACTATTTCCTTTCCCAAATTTTTTTTGGGTTCATCCGAAGGCTTTGGAAGATGAATGAGGTATCGTTGGATAGGCAACTCGATTAGAATTAATATAAAAATATTCCAAAATCCTATATGATCATTTTCTAGGTGGAATTAATTTTTAAAATTTGTTTTGTTTTAGCACTGGCAACATGTGCATAGCAAATGGCATATTGGATTTTGAAAAATCATCCTGGACTCGTTTGGGAGCCTTAATTCATGAACAATACCTTTCTTGAAAGGGAATTTCATGAACTTTTTTAGACAAATATTTTAAAAATTCAAAAAGATCATTTGATGGACTGAAATGGCCAAACAAAATGCAATTTGCTCGTTCTAGGGGTTCCAGACAATAAAGGTTCAAAAAATTGTAACTCCCTCATCTAGAATGATTTGAAGGTAAATAAAGTACCTTTGGAAAGGAAATTCAATGCCTTTTAAGGAGTAATTTTTCAAATTTAGGCTATAAAACTACCAGAGCAAAAACATGGTAATTAGTTTTTTTTTTGGGTTACCTAAGGTCAAACTCGAGCCATGGACACCAAACATCCATGACATAGAGAAACGGGTGACATGAGTTTCACAAGTTAATCCCACAATCTTGGAGTAGTATGGGATGATGAAACAACCTATTGACCATGCCACAAATAAAGATGTTAAACTCGAGAACAAGATTTAGAATTTTTAACAAATAAAAAAGTTATTTTTCTTTTGAAAAAACAACATATTTAAGTTCAATTAACCATAAATCTAGACGTGGAAAGCTTGACTTATCCCTAAGATTTAAGGACCAATTTAGTGAAAACATTTAAATCCATGCTAGTCTCCATTTAATGGAGGTGGCATAAACCTAACTTGGGGTTTTTCATTACAAATTGGATTTTTACAACAAAAAAGCAAGCATTTTTAGCATAAATATTATAAACAAGATGCAACACACATAAAGATGAAAATGGACAACATATTTGAAGAAAAAAGATGATATTTTGACATAGACAAGGTGACCAAAATGTAAAGCGATGACAAATAATATGCATAAGAATGTTAGCCTCTTAAATGACATCTAGAATCAAGCCATGGATTATGGTATGAACATGTTTAACCAACAGAAAACATGCTGGAATTTTCAAGATAGCCTCTTTATTCCATAAAACTTATCAAAATGCAAGAAAATGCATGAACATGTTTAAAACATGTCAGATGAAGATTTGAGCACGAAGCATGTGAAAGTGGATAAAACATGACAAAGATGCATAAGCAGGGGCTGTTTTGATGCTAAAAACAAATCATGGCATATTTGGTAATCCAAGTAACATTAAAACATCAAAAGATCATAAAAAACCTAAGACTACTGCATCTATGGCCACAATAATACATGAAAATCCTAAGATGGTCATAGGGACATGAATTGCACAATAGAAAGATGCAAATGCTGAAAATAGAAAATGAATAAAATAAGGTTAAGAAAATATACCAAAAAAAACTTTAAACCTTAACCTTTGCTTAGAACAACAACATTAAGCTTAGTTTATTCCTTTTCCTTTCTATTGATTAGCAAGAAAATAATGAAAAAAGAGAGCCTTTTAGTTATGATGAGGATGAAAAGGTCTTTGGTGATGAAAGGAAATAGGAAACAAAGGTTTTAAGGAGGTTTTCAGAGGGCTGAAAAGGAAACTAGGGAATGAAGGAAAAGTTTTTAGTGTAATAGTGTTGTGTAGGAAGAAAATGTGCCATCCTTCATTTACTAAGCCAAAATTGGCTCTTTTATAATCTAAGGTTTAGCAAATGCATTTTAAAGCTAAAACAAAGGCACTTTTGTCTTTTCCCATGTACTTTATGGCAACCCTTGGTATTATGCTCAGCTGGCTAAAATTTCATTGGCTGCCAATAGCAGGGAGGCGAAGTAGAGGTGTTGTAATAGTTTGCAACCAAAGAAAAGCTAAGTAGCTCTCTAACAAACCATATGTTTCATGAAAATGTCTTATTTTGAAGTGATTTTGGACCTAACATTTGTTAAAACCAAATCGTAAGTCTAACATTTTGACCTGGCATGAATTTTGATATTTTTTATGCCGAAACGTGTCCAAATCAAATTTTGAGTTTAACAGTGCAAGGGCTAAAAAATGGTATGAACTAGGCAAAAATGCCTATATGTATCAATACATTGCATATTGTATCGATACATCTGGGCAAAAAAAACCTAATTTACATTAATACAATAAGGTTGTATCGATACATTCCTAGAATGTATTATGTATCAAAACATTTTGTCTAAAAATTGAATTTTAACTATTGTAAAGCCTTGTATTGATACATTTAAACCATGTATCAATGCATTAATCACATGTATTGATATAAAATCTATTTGTATCGATACAACTATGAAATTTTGAATTTTGATGATATAAAGGCCTTGTATCAATACATAAAACCTATATATCAATACATTCATGCAAAAATATGAAATTTATACACCTATGGCTCTCTATACCTCTTACGTAGGCCAAGAATGACGGGGAACAGAACCATGCTCAACTAAATGATTTTGATGGTGCCTTAAATAATGACTTCTAATGCCTTGAATATTGGTTCGGACAAAATGGTGTATGTATAAACTTTATTCTTAGACTTTCATGCATTATTGTGGCCTAGATTATGGTAGTCTTAGAACATTAATGCTATTTTGTGATACTTTGAAGTTGCTTGAGTGACCAAACATGCCATGCTTTACTCTTTTTCCATCATAATAGTCTTTATTCATGTATTTCTTGTAATGTTCCATTTATTTTCACATGCTCAACTTATGCTTGAATGTTTATCCAAACATGTTTCAAGCATATTCGTGCACTTTTCTTATAGTTTGTTACTTTTTATGGGATAAAAATGCCACTTTGAAGATTCCAACAACCTTTTCTTTATTTAAACATTTCATATCACCTTTCATAGCATGATTCTTGATGTTATTCATGAAGCCAATATGTCCATGCATCTTTATGATCATTTCTTGCATTTTTATCATCTTTTCCTATGTTAAAATGTCATATTTGTTTATTTAAAAGTGTTATCTATGTTCATCATCATGTAGGTCATATTTAATTCACAATATGTTTGTTAAGATGTTTGCTTGTTTACTACAAAAATCATTTTCAAAAACCCCCAAGCTACACCTATGTTACCTCCAATAAATTGAGAATAACATGGATTTAATGTTTTCACTAAACTGGTCCTCCAATCTTGGGTATATATCAAGCTTTCTATGTTTGGGTTCATGGTTAAATGAGATTTCTGTTTCTAAAATAAAATAGCCTTTTGTTACATGCATTAAAATGTTTACGCATTCATATTAACTTTAAAACAGTTATTGGTGATATGATCAACAGATTGTTTCATCATCCCAAATTACTCCAGGATTGTATAAATAAGTTTGTGAAGCCCTACCCTTATCTTACAGTCACAAACATTTGGATGTCTATGAATTGAGTTTTAGCCTTAAAAACCTGAGAAAATAAAAAATCCTTTATTTTATCTTGGCAACACTATAGTTACAAATTGAAAATCATTTATGAGCTATAAAATGCTTTTCTAGAAAATTTTTATACTTTTCACTGAAAGGACATCAAATGACCTCTCTAGCAATGTCTCATTTGCCCTCAAATCATTTTTGATGAAGGAGATATTATTTTCCTAACCTTTGTTGTTTGGAACTCTTGGAATCAAGGATTTGCATTTTGTTTAGGCCATTTCAACCCACCAATTTTTTTTTTAAAATTTTTAAAATAATTTTTCCAAAAATGTTATGAAATTCCCTTTCTGGAAAGGTATCATTCATGATTTAATGATTGCAAATGAGTTAGATGTAATTTTCCAAAGTCCATTATACCCTTTCCCCTACAAATGCTGCCAATGCTGAACTTCAAAAATTAATTCCACATAGAAAATGATTTTTTAGGATTTTGGAAATATTTTTATATTAATTCTCATTGAGCTACCTTTATACCTCATTTACCCTCATTGGCCTTCGTATGGACTTGGATTAAATTCAGCAAAGGAGATAATGCGATGATGGCCCCTATTTTTGGAATTAAAATTAACCCAATTTCCTAAACCACCCTCATCGAGACAATCGACCGTCCCAAAATGCATCCAATTAACTCCTTATGGACTTGTATAATATAATGCAAGCCCTTAGGCTCAAATTAATACCAAAACAAAAAGATAATTTATTCAAATCCTCAATTTTAATTTTCAAAATAACTTTGCACTAAAATATTCTTTTTCTCCATATATGTCTAAATATTTACCAATAAAGATACGCCAACCCCACCTTTTAAGGGGATACTCCAACCTCATTTTTTACTAAAAAAACATTTGAATTTTTTCTTTTTTAGATTTCCCTAGGCCTTTTACCTAAAACCTCATTTCAAAAACATCAAAAATCTTTGCCACTGGGGTTACTTCAACATCACCTTTCTAGGGGGTACTTAAATCCTGCTTTCCACTTAAAATCCAAAATTTTTTTATCTCCCAAACTTTCTTGGCCCTTTAATTTGAACTTTCTTTTTCATACCTTAGCTTCCATTAAGTCCAAATGCATCTCAATTGTCATTTTAGTTATTATTTAGTAATCAAAGACAATTATGAGATACATTCCTATCGTTTTTTTTTACTTTATGCTTTTACATGTTTATTTTTACACAGAGTTATTATATTTCTTTCATCTTACTAACACATTCCCTTTTTGTGGTATCCTTTGTGCATTCCTATTACCAAATCATTTTTTGAAAATTATGAGGCAGTGTTCCATGAAGGTATCTCTCTAGTGCTTGACATGAAATATCTGATTTTTAAATTAAATTCGAAGATCATTTTATAAAAACCCTATGTTCCCCACATCTTCAAGGCACATATGTGATTTAAATTTCTCTTTAAAACCCATGTTTATAATTTTCATATAAAATTGATGCATTAAAAAGGGATTATCAAAATATTGACAAGAATCAATGAAATCAAAACCAATGCAACACATGGCTAGTTAATATCGATTTTGGGCATTGCAGAGGTTCAAATCCGTCCTTACACTTAACCAACTCCCAAACCCAGCCAACAAATAATTGGACCTTGTAGACCTTAAAATTGATGTTTCAAGTTTCATTACTCAGAATATCATTTACAATAGGCATCTGATCATGCCAAGCCTTAAATGATTGGTGGTGACTCTAAGTCTTTGGCCACTTCATCGTGGCCATAAAAGACTAGATGGATGAGTAAATCATTCGACAATCCTCCCCCTCACTATCATCACATCACGCCTAATACAAATCTTGATTAAAAGATAACCTAAAGGTAACAATCATAGCCAAAAATTCTTTTTTAAGTCGTGCGCATCACTATCAAGCGATTCAGGGCAAGGCATAGTCAGGGTGAAGGCACATCATGATAGGTATTTAATTATAATTTCCATATCTCAAAATTTTCTTAGTCTAAATTTATTATTTCATTTGAGAAAATCTAGTTTTTAATATTTTGAAACTCAAAGTATTTTCCATACCTACTGGAGGTATTCGAGAGGGTAAAATATCTTACAAACCACACTAGATTAATGAAGAATACAAAAGGTCTTATTTTTAGGAAATTAAAAAAATCTCAATTTTTCTCATCTTAAAAAATGGATATCTCATTATTAAAATAATCCACAAACCTTTTTTATATGCTGGAAGAAATTTCATGTACTTCCTTAACCTAGAGACATTGACTGAATTTTAAAACTTTCAGTTTTATGAGAAATAATAAAAATTTATCCTACGATCGAGTTTTGACAAAAACTACAAAACTAGACTCTAAGGACTCATATTTGGTCAAAGAGACCAAAATGTCCTTGAAAGTGCATTTTCAACATGAAAATATCCTGATTACCGTAAAGGACTAGGTTCTATGGTGAATCACTAAAATGTCCCTAAGTTATACCTTTGATATGAAAGTATTTGGTAATCTAAAAGACTTGAAAATATCAGGAAATGATCAACCTATCCTTAATATGCACCTTCGACATGAAAGCATCTTGATTGATCACATGGAACTTGGTTTGATACTAATTACTAACATCTCTAAGGTCCACCTTCATCATAAAAGCATCTCCATAATCCTAAGAGACTCGAAATGATATAAAATGACAATTTTACCCTGCATGGGTAACTTGCATATCAAACATGACCAAAAATGCAAAAATTGTAAGCCTTTAAATTTCTCAAAATTATATTTTAACCCCAAAATGGCTAAAAATATGAGAAATATTTCTAAAATAACCAAAACACCCTAAATGGATAATTTAATGTGAGAAATGATCTTTTTGACCCTACAATGCAAGGCTTTATCTAATAGACTCTAAACTTTTCTAACTTTTCAATTTAGTCGCTAAATGATTTAAAATCACAAACAAATATGAAACATATCAAAATCAATATGAAAAACATACAAAAATCATAAGACTCATTCGGTCAAGTACTTTTAGCCATGGAACAATTTTTTTTTAATTTTGCAAGCAAGTCCTTAAACTTTCTAAAATTATGAAATGACCTTTACAAGGTTAAAAATGCATAAATATGCATTTAAATACGTTTAAAATGCATGGAAAAAACCCTTAAAGGTCTATAAAGAATTGGGCCAAGCTTATATGACCTTGGAATAATTTTTTCATTTTTGCAATTTGGTCCTTAGACTTTTCATAATTACAAAATAGGCTAAAAATTCACAAATAAACCCTTGCCATGTTTGGCCAAGCATAGTAATACTCTTCCAAGGCCTTATAATTTTTGGAAAAAATATTTTAGATCGTTATAACTTCCGAAGTATTAAAAATAGCCTTGAAATGTCATGAAAACAAATAGGAAAATTTATTCAAAGGCCACAACATGTTTGGCCATAATCAATCAACCAGGAAAAAATTTTCTCAACATGGCTACATGAATAATCAATACATATCTTAATTTCTACCAAGCTCATCTCATCATCAATATGTATAAAATCATGAAATATGGACATATGAACATATTTTATCAACAATCAACATGCAAAGACTAAGGAAAATAGCACCAAAATTAGGTATATAATATCATAACGTTATTTCCACAATAGAAGATGTATTTTCTTAAAATTAATTTATTATTAAGAAAAATCAAATTTAACAATTAAGTCAAAAAACTTTGATCATGGCCTTCATACTTGATCTTTAAACGTGGATCAAAATCCATGAACGCAAGTAATTAATAAGCTCATTAAGGGGAAGAAACATGCATAAAGATAAAAAAATAAAAGCTTTTACAAGTGAAACTACCTTTAAAAGCTTTGAAATCTATAAAAAAAATTAAGAATTTTGCTATGTTTTTTGCATTAACACATTAGGCCTTAAAATGAAGCACGCTCCCTCTATTTATAAAGAGGAAGATTCAACCCAGGAAGAAAAAAATCTCCTTTGACCAAATGGCCTTTTCTTTTTTTCTTTATTTTTTTAATTTTTATCTTTTTAAGATATTTTGGTTTTTTTATGAGGTTTAATTAATAGTATTTTTCCTTTTCTATGAATCATCATGCATGAGTCATAAGCCTAATCTTAGGCCTTATGATGATTAGAATGATATTAAGTTGATGGGATAGTTAGAATGTAACTAAATTAGTTAAGATTAAACTAAATTATTTAAGAAAAAATAAATCTCAACTAAATTAATTCTCATGTAACTAAATTATGAAATTCTAAAAATAAATAAAAACAAATTTCAAAAATAAAGAAATAAAAATTTTAATTGCAAAAATTTTAATTAGAAATTCCATGAAAAATGCATTAGAAACAAATTAAAAATCATGCATTCAAGAAATAAAATTTTACATGATAAATTCAATTAAGAATTTAATCAAGTGGGAGGCCCAATTAAAAATCCATACAAAAATTTTGGCCCAAAAGAATTATAATATTTTTTTAAAAGAGAAAAAGTTAATGGGCTTAGTTAGAAAATCCAAATGGGCTTTTTGGCTTGTAAGAAATTCCAAATAGGCTTATTAGAAAATCAAAATGGGCTAATTGGGCTTGTTCGAAAACAAAAAAATGGGCTCATTAGGCTTATTGGAAGTTAATAGGCTTATTGGGCCCATTAGTAACATTAATGGGTTTTAAGGCCCATAAAATGGAAAAAAATTTTGACCCGTTAAAAAATAAAATTAATAAAGTTTCCATATAAAATTCCAAAAAAATGTTTTAAGAAATTTTATGTGCAAGAAAAAGGCAAGTAAAAATTCCCAACTCATAAAAATTTACTAAAAGAGTCTTTATTACAGAAAATTGTATTTAATAAAAATGAATCTAAATTTCAAAAAGCTATATCCAAACTATTTATTGAAATATGTAAAAATATTTAAAATTCTAAACTATGAAAAATTTTAGAGAAAAATTTTACAGATAAAAAGCGCGTATTTTGAAGACAAGAAAATTCTCGAAGATATGTTAAAATTTATAAAAATGAATTAAATTCAACACCTTTCTCAAAATATTAATATATAAAAATAATAAAGATGAAAACCTAAAATCTTAAGCAAATTTTATTAAAACATTCTTGAGTATAACACTCACGGTACTATGAAAAATTCAAAATTAATAAATAAATTTGACAACTTGAAAACTTATGATAAAAAATGCCAATTCAAATTTTTTCTTGAATATTTTTGGTATTTTAGTGTGGGTATCGACGTAAATATTACATGGGTATTGATAAAAATATACAATAATTGATTTTCAAAATTTCATGAAAAATTTAAAAAAAAATTTAAGAAAATGGAAATTTGATCATAAAATCATATCTAAAATTAAATTTCAAAATTCAAAAACTAGTTTTTATCTTGAATATTCATCTTTTTTATCCAAGAATTATGCTGGATAACCCTTAAAATGGGAATTTTTCTATCACTTGCACATCCGGCAATTTAAGCGTGAACAAAGAGGTCTTGAAAATGCCTAGTCCATGGTAGAAGGTTGACACCCACTACGGCAGCCGCTAGGTTCTAAGTCTTGGATATTTTTAACTACTGAAGAAAGGCTAGGATGGAATTAGGTATCTATAATGACAAAAGAAAAGTCAAAACCTATGAGGCTAGACTTGTAGCAGAGGGATACACACAATGTTGCCATATGCCTGACCTTTAAAACTTCGGACGATCCAAAGGGAATAGCATGCTTGACTTAAAAATAAATGATGGTTGGTTGTGGTCGAGCCTTTGAGCTATCCCTTGATTGGGATTTGGATTAGGCGTGATGATTTGAAGGGGATAGGGATCATCGGACGAGTCGTTCATCCAACTAGACCTAGATGGCCACCATGAAGTGACCATAAACTTGGAGTCACCATCGATCATTTTAGGCTAGGCAAGATCGAATGCCTATTGAAAATAATATTACAAGTTATGAAACTCGAAACACTGATTTCAAGGTCTATAAAGTCTAAAGATTCGTTGGTTGGGCTTAGGAATTGGTTACACACAGGGAAAGACTAGCATCCCCATGACACCCAAAATTGGTACCTACTAACTATATCTCACTTTGGTCTCGGTTAAATCAGCTCCATTTGGTCTTTATTTAGATATAATCCTTTTTAATGCATGAAGTTTTGGAAAATGTAAATCCAAGGTTTTTTTTTGTTAAGGAAAATTAGATCACTTATGTGCCTTGGAGATGTAAGGAACATAAGGATTTTTTTTATGTAAATGGTGTCCGGATTGGATTTTAAAAATTAGATGCTTCATATTAGGCACTAGAGAGATACCAACACAAAACATTGCCTCGTAAATTTCTTTAGAAAAAATGAATTTTAAATATGAATGCACAATAACACTACAAAAGAAAACAAGCTAGTGAGGTGAAAAATGAGAAATATAATAATATCATAAACAAGCAAACATAAATAATAACATAAAAAAACAGGAGCGATCAAAATGTATCTCATAATTGCCTTCGGTTATTGAAGAATAACCTAGATGACAATTTTAGAGACTGACCTAGATTCGGTGGTAATTTGAAGAATAAAGATGATTTTTATCAAAAAAAGTTGGAGGCATCTGAAAGAGAGAAGATTTTGAGTTTTTGAGGTAAAAACAGCATTGGAGTTTTCCCTTAGTGAGGTAAGGTTGGAGTATCCCCTAATATAGAGTTATGAAAATATTAAGATTAAAGTGAAAATTTGAATTTTTAATGAATAAAAAAGGGGGTGGAAGTATGCCCTTTGAGTAGTGGAGTTAGAGTATCCCCCAAAGTTAGAAAAATATTTAGGAATAAAGAGAAAATTTGAATTTTTAATTAAAAATAGGGTTAGGGTATCCCTTTGGAATAATGGAGTTAGAGTTCTCTACTAGCTTAAAGTTTCATATGAAATCCTATTTTTTGTATTTTAATCTTGATTCCAGTCAAAAGGGGTTGATGTTGTGGGGGAATCAACTGAGCATATTTTTGAGACATCTGAATGTCTTGATAAATAAGGATTCAAAAATTAGGTTGAAAACAAAGGATAGCATCATGTCATCCCTGTTTCCAGATTTTGTTCGGGTGCATCCGAAGACTTCAATGGGTAAATGAGGTATCGTTGGAAAGGTAACTCGACAAGATTTAATATAAAAATATTTTAAAAATTCTAGAAAATCTCTTTCTAGGCAGAATTAATTTTTAAAATTAGGTTTATCTTAGCACTGGCAACATGTACAATTAAAAGGGCATGATGGATTTGAAAAATCATTTTAAGCTTATTCGAGATCATTAGATCGTAGATAGTACCTTTTCAGAAAAGGAATTTTATGAACTTTTTGGGAAAATATTTTAAAATTTTGTAAAAATCAATGGTGCGTCATAATGGCCCCAAACAAAATGTTACATGCTGGTTCCAGGGGTTTTGGATAGCAAAGGCTCAAAAATTCATAACTCTCTTCGTCCAAGATGATTTGAGGGCAAATAAGGCATCGTTAGAAAGGTAATTCGACGCCCTTTAAAGGAAAAATATTAAAAAAATGAAAAGAAATATTTTATGGTTTGAAAATGATTTTTCAAGTTTAGACTTCAGTGTTGCCAAGCAAAAATAAGGGGATTTTTTTATATTCTAATTTTTTTGAAGATAGCTTGGGTTTAGGACATCCAAACGTCTGTAACAAAAAGTAAGATGACCTTCACAAGTTTATTCCAGAATCCCAAAGTAGTTTGGGATGACGGAACAACCCGTTGACCATGTCACAAAGAGGAACACGAGACTCAAGATCAAGGATAAATACCAAAAAGGATTTCTTTTCCTTTTTTTTTTGAAAAATGAACTTATTTCACCATGAATCGAGAGCTGAAATGTCGCTTTGCCCCCAAGATTGGGAGACCAATTTGATGAAAACATTAAGTTAATGCTTCTTTTTATCTATTGAAGGTAACATGAACTTAACTTAGGGATGTTTCTAAAAATTAGTCTATAAGAAACAAGCAAGCATTTTAATAGAGATATCATGAAGAAAATATAGCAAATACAAAGATAAACATGGATTAAACATGCAAACATGCAAAGATGATATTTTAACATGAAAATGTGTAATACAAATGCAAGAAGATAATAAATAGGGTGGATAGAGATGATATGAACATGTTTAAACAAGGGGTTGGATGCTAGAGTTGTCAAGATAGGATCTTTATTTCATGACACTCCTTAAAACACAAGAAAATGTTTGAACATACCTAAGGCATGTCAAGGTGACCACTTAAATATGTAGTAGATATGTGAATATGGAAGAACCATGGCAAAAAATGCATGAACAAAGGTTGTGTAAGGATGAAAATGAAGTACAGTGAGTTTATATAGCCCACAACATCAAGGTGTCAAGAAGGTCATCAAGATCTTAAGACTACCACAACTAAAGCAACAAAGATACATGGGAGTATTAGGAGGGTCATGGCAACATGAAGGGCTCACTAAAATAAAACAGATGATCAAAATAGAAAATATGTGGAACAAGGTAAAAAATATACTAGCAAAAACTTTAAGTTTCTTCCTTTTCAAAGCTATGGCTTTAAGCTTACTTTTTTCCCTCTTTTTGCTATTGTTTAGCAAGAAAAGGGTGAAAGAAAAGAGCTTTCTAGTAATATGGTTGCTGATGGGGTGTTTTGAGGATGAAAATATGCGAAAGGTTGAGTTTTTAAAGGTGTTTTAGTAGTGGTTTTAGAGAGTTATGAGAATGAAGGTTGGTTAAGGGTGGAAGGCAATGGAATAGTGTTTTGGTGAGTTGTTGGAGCTAGAGTTGATGGAAGATTTATAGGGATTGGATGAAGAGTTTTCTTGGATTACTAGAGAGCTTTTTTGATGGCAGATAGTTTTTTTTTTTAATTTTTGAGATAGCCAGTAGTGTTTGATTCAATGCTTGCCCCTGCTTTTAGAAGACCATGAAAGGGCATTTTTATTTTTCCCTTCTACACCAGGGGACATCTCCAGCTACCATGCTCAGCTAACTCTCTTCTTATTGGTTTTGCCATGCTGAGCAAGGAGGCAAAAAGGCTGTGATAGCCTACAACTAGAGATATGCCTGCTATACCTTCTTACACTCATATATCTTCTGAAAGTGACATTTGTCATTAATTGTTTGGGCTCTAAAAATTTGTTTGAATATATTAATGAACCCATAGTTAAGGTTTGCAATGTTTTATGTTAGTTCTTTGGTGCAAAAACATGGTTAAATCGAGTTTTCGAAGGCTAAAAAGTGGCTCAAACTAGGAAAAAATGCCTTGATGTATCAATACAAAACATGTTGTATTGATACACAAGGTACTTTTTACTCTTGACTATTGATACGATGAGCTCTGTATCAATACTAAGAGCAAAAAATATTTCCAGTCTTAAGACTTAGAGGCCTGCATTGATACTCCATGGATTTATATCGATACATAAGCAATCGATACTCATGCTTGTGTATCGATACATTTTGCCAAAAATCATAACTTTAGCTAATATCAAGGTCTATATTGATACAAATATGCTAGGTATCAATACCACCCCTTGGTTATCGATACCAAACCCTTTTATATCGATACTACATGTGAAAACTCAAGTTTATAGCATCATAAAAGCCTCGTATCAATACTTGTGGCCCAATATAACTTGTATGTACCTGTGGTTTCTTGAGTTACCTTGACTTAGTCATAAACAATGAGAAATTAACTTGTTATTCATTTGAATGACCTTGGTGACACCATGAAAAATGGCCTTTAATGCCTCGATTTTATATTTTCTTTAATACGATCTATAGGCATTTTAAACTTTCCCAAAATGTTTTTTTCCTAGCGATACGGCACCCAATAGTCATCCCCCAACTTTTATTCTTATTTTTTGATTTTATCATCTTTTACCTAACTCCTAGGATGCCAGGAACTAGTTTAGACAAAATGAGGTGTCTATAGTTGCCCTTCTTTGGTCTTTGCTAAGTATTAGGAATAAAGCAAAGATAAAAGACATTATTTTATTCAGATAGGATGATGGATTTGTGTACCTACTAAGAAGTGGAGAATTATTTAGATTAGTTAAAGAACTTGTAAAAAAGAAGATTTCGATGAGTTTTGTAGGGTTTGAACTCCCTACTAGGTCGTTTTTTATTTTTTTTCAAACAGGTGCTATCAGCTTATATGGGCATTGAGGTAAGTAAAGAAAGATGTCTAACTTTTCATAGACTAAGGTAGACAAGTGCCACCAACTTATGTGGGCCTTAATAAGCGTCCTACTCTTTGAAGACTGAGGTAGGTTGTTACCATTAGCTTGTGTAGGCTTTGGGATAGGGAAACATCTTACTTTTTAAGGACTGGGGTAGGTAGTTGGCACCAGCTTATGTGGGCTTCGAGGTAGGGGAACGTCTTGATCTTTGAGGACTGAGGTAAGTAGTTGCCACCTGCTTGTTTAGGCTTTGGTAAAAGTCTCACTCTTTGAAGATTAGAAGGAAATGAGTTTAGATACCCTTCTTGGGTGATTTTCAATGAGCACATAAGGTCAAAGGTACTTACTTGAGGCCTTTTAAGGTTTTTTGAAAGAAAAATGATACCTTAGGTTCCCTATAAATTTGACTTTTGCGTACATAAACTGATACCTATAAGATGTTAAATGCTGCATAATGCATGGAGGTGCAAATGCCTACTTAATTGATGCAAAGGTGATAACTTTAAAGGCCTAATCCAATGGCTGGTTTTAAGGCTTACTTCAGCTTTAGTGAGATGGTCTTTTACCTAGGGTTTGTTAATCTTGCTCTAGATTTCTAAAGGCTTTAAATGTTAAGGTCATTCCTTCTTTGAAGGCACAGGACATCCATGACCACTTATTGGGAGGTTTTAAGCATATTCTCCAAATGTAGTGTCCTAGTGCAAGACTGATTGTGGCCCCAAGAGTTCATTCATAGTCTTTAAACATGAAATAAAGTTCCTTCAAAGTTTTATCTTTTGAAGTAATGCTAAGAAATCCTGTTACCAATTTTGTCCATTTGTCAAGCATTATCAATTAAAGGATAAACATGATGCAACATAAAATACAGGGTCATAAAAAAGGTTTTGCAAGAAATCAAATAGTTATATTTTCCTTCAAAGAAAGAGGGTACAAGTTGTGACAAACTTATGAGACTATGACAAATTTTGAAATACAAAAGAGATAAGAGAAGTCTTTTCGATTAATTAGCTTTGATGTTCATGACATGAATTCTTCACTGACTACCTTCAGAGATTTCTCTCAAGCAATGAATCCTTTAAGTGTTGGCTGACTCATAAGACGATTCCTTTGATTGCCCCATGATGGAATGGGGCCTCAAAGTTAGGCGGTTCCCATTTCTCGAGTGTAGGTATGGATAAGGTTCTGGTAGGGTTGGTTAACATAGTACAGATAAATTAGGTTATAATTTAGGGTCTTGAATATGGGGAGATTGGTTTGGGCTTGGCTTGGTTTGAATAAAGAGCTTTGATCATTTAAGTTGTCCTCTCAGGTTTTCAACTTAAGCCAGTTTTCTCTTTTTTTCCTCTCTTTTTGTTTTTGATGCTTTGTTTTGTGTTTTTTCTTTTTTTTTTGCTTTTTTTTTTATTTTTTTGGATTTTTTTAGCGGGTGGTAGGCGAGGGACTAATAAGATGCCCTTTTGGGTTTTCATCCTAAAGTCCTTTCAAGCATAGTATTTCTTAACAGCATCAGAGTTCATAGGGTTAGGCAGATCGCTGCCATTCATCTCGATTAAGATTAGTTTCACCACATACGGTCTTTCCTAATTTAAGGTCCATTTTCGTCGAGCATCTTTATGGATCAGGAGAATTTGTTTGAGCACCAAGTCACCTTCTCAGAATTGATAAAGGTAAACTTTTTGTCATGGGCTCTTATCATGCACTTTTGATACATTTGCCCATGATAGATGGCTCTGATTCTTTTCTCTTTGATGAGATTGAGCTGCTCATACCAGTTTTTAACCTATTTAGCTTCTTCAAGCTAGGATTCCATCAGGACTCTAAGTGAAAGGATTTTAACTTCAATTGGCAAGATGACTTTTATGTCGTAGACTAAAGAGAATCGGGTGGCACCCATGGAAGTTCATACTAATATAAGATAAGTGTGTAAGGCAAAAAATAACTTCTCATACCAGTTCTTGTATGTCTTAACGATTTTCTCAACTATCTTCTTGATATTCTTGTTGGCTACTTCAACGGCTCTGTTATCTTTAAACGGTATGGGACACTGATTCAATGCTGAATCTTGAATTGAGAGGAGACTGCTTACATCATCTTAATTTTTAGATTACGCGCATTATCTGTGATGATCTATTCCGGAAGACCATATCTATAGATGATATACTGTTTGACAAATTTGCACATAATAGATCTGGTGACATTGCATAAAAAGTTACCTCTACCTATTTAGTGAAATAGTCGATCATGACCAAAATAAAGCGATGCCCATTAGAAGCCTTGGGGCTAATTGGTCCAATCATGTCCATGCCCCATATAGAAAAGTGCTATGGAGCTATCATAGTATGTAGGGCTGTTAGTGGGACATGGACCTTGTCAACGTAGATTTGGCATTTTTGACATTTTTGAGCATAATCAATGCAATCCTTTTTGAGAGTCAACCAATAATAACCTGATCGTATGACTTGTCTTGCCATTCGATGTCTATTAGCATGCATACCACAAATTCTTTCATGAATTTCTTTAAGTATTGTTTTGGCTTCAGAGACATCCATGCATCAGAGTAACACCTAATCCCAGCCTTTCTTATACAAAATCTCACTATCCAAAATAAAGTTCACAGCTAATCATCATATGGTTCTCTTATCAATTTCGGTGGCACGTTTTGGGTACTGTTAATCCTTGATGTACTAAAAGATGTCTTGATGCCATGGCAAACCATTATTCTCTTTTTCAACATTCTGGCAATATATTAAGGTTAAATAGGTACTCATTTGGATATGAGCAATTGTTCGATTCTCAATTGACTTTTAACATGGAAGATAAAGTGGCTAAAGCATCAACAACTTGGTTCTCTTATTGAGGTAAATGTTGAAAGCTAATATCATCAAACTCTTTCTTGAGCTTCGATATCAGATTCCCGTATTAGATCAATTTAGCATCACATGTTTGCCATTCTCCCTTTAGTTGGTAAATGATGATGGCTGAATCTCCAAACACTTACACTGTTCGAATACCCCTTTCAATGGCTACCTGAAGTCCCATGATACAGGCCTTATATTCGACTATGTTTTTGGTGTAGTCAAAGTTCAATTTGGCTGTGAAAGGGTAATGGTTTCCCTCGGGTGAGAAGAGAATTACCCTAATTCCATGCCCAAGTGTGTTTGAAGCTCCATCGAAGTACATTTTTGATGATGACCCACACTTGACTGTGTTCTATGCTTCAAATATGCACATTAAGTCTTCATCAGGAAACTCGAAGTCTAAAGGTTGATAGTTATCAGTGACTCGACTTGCCAAAAAGTCTACTATTACACTGCCTTTAATGGCTTTCTAGTTCACATACACAATGTCATATTCAGAAAGCATAACTTGCCATCTGGCTAACCGCCCTAACAAGGTGGGGGCTTCACACAAATACTTGATGGGATCAAGCTTGGCGATTAAGCATGTACTGTGGTAAAGCATGTATTGCCTTAACCTTCAGGCTGTCTAAGCTAAAGCATAACATAGCCTCTCTACAAATGAATAATTATTTTCATATGCTGTAAATTTCTTGCTCAAGTAATAAACAACCTGTTCCTTTTTTCCTAATTCATCATGTTGTCATAATACACAGCCCAACGACTTGTCCAGTATTGATAGATTAGGATTAGTGGTCATCCGGGCACTAGTGGCACAACTACTAGAGGGTTTAAAAGGTAATATTTGACCTTATCGAAAGCTTATTGACATTCTTCATTCCATTCTCCAAGATTTTGTTTTTTAAGTAACCAAAAGATCAGATTGCATTTGTCAGTCAACTAAGATATGAATTAAGTAATGTAGTTTAGTCTTTTTAAGAAGCTTCTCACTTTCTTTTGAGTTCGAGGTGGTGGTAGGTTTTTAATAGCCTTAACCTTGTCAGGATCAACCTCTATTCTTTTCTTGCTCACAATGAACCCTAATAATTTACCAAAGGTGATGCCAAATATGCATTTGGCAGGATTTAGCTTGAGCTAATATTTGTATAATGTTTTAAAGAGTTTTCACAGATCGACAACATGTTCACTCTTTTTTGTTGATTTGGAGATCATGTCATCCACGCAGACCTTGATTTCCTTATGCATGAGATCATGGAACAATGTTACTATTGCCCTTTGGTAAGTTACCTCGGTGTTTTTTAGCCTGAAGGGCATCACTTGACATCAAAAAGTTCCCTACATGGTTATGAAGGTGGTTTTTTCCATGTCTTCAGCTGCCATGTTGATTTGGTTATAACCTGAAAACCCATCCATGAAAGAAAATAATTTATTTTTTGTAGTATTGTCTACTAAGGTATCAATGTAAGGTAGAGGAAAATTATACTTGGGGCTAGCTCAATTCATGTCCCTGTAGTCCACACACATTCGCACTTTACCGTTCTTCTTAGAAACTAGGACTATGTTGACTACCTATTCAGGATATTTGGCTACCTCAAGAAATCCTGCTTCAAATTGCTTTTTAACTTTTTCCTTGATCTTAAGGACCATTTTTGGTTTCAACCTCTTTAACTTTTGTTGGATCAGTTTGCATCCAGATTTGAGGGGAAGTTTATGAACCATAATGTTGGTATCTAGTCCAAGCATGTCTTGATATGACTAGGCAAACATGTCTCGATATTCTTGAAGGAGACTTATTAGTTCAGCTCAAGTTGGTGGCTTTATAGAGGTTTCGATTTTGACTTCTTTTGGGTCTTCTTCTGTTCCAAGGTTTATGGTTTTAATGGATTCTTCATGAGGTAATATCTATTTTTCTGTCCGTTCAACTACTCTCAATAGGTCTAAGGGTATGAGGTTCTATTCAGGTTCCTCTTCAGATTTGACCTCATCATCACAGATTGGTTGCTCGAAATCAATTCCTAAGGTGTCAGTATGAACATTCATGTCACCTTCATTGAGGTACCTAAAAATATGGAAAAGAACAATATATATGGAAAAAGATATAAAGAAAAATCCAAAGTCAGAAAAAATTATGAACACAAAGAATGAATGCAAAATACTTAGTCATTTTCATTGATAATACTTAACAAAAGTTGTCCATACGAAGGATCCTACAATGCTTTTGGACAAGAACATGTAGGTTTAGTTTATAGCATTATTTTGAAATAAACTTGAATAGTACAGGAATCTATGTCCCCAGAGGCAAAAACCTTAAACCCGAAATGGTGGGAATATCATTGGCTTATCTTCCATGTCTCATCCTAACAAATGAGCCATTCTCTTATCATGGTTCTTCTCAGCTTGCTTTCTTTTCTGCCGTGCACTAGGCTTGAATCCCAACCCTTTTTTGTCTATTTGGTTGACCATTTTTAAAGCTTTAGCAAATTTTTAAAGGCATTTTCTGAGTCCTTTCTAGCCTGGGCACTTTTATCGACAGTAAACTTTAAACCCATATGAGTGCTTTCTGATAGATGATGCTAGACTATTGGCAATCCCTCTTTGATATAAGTTGCATGGACAAACTCAAAGGCTTGGAGAGAGGATTCTAGGCTATCTTCATCGGGTTTGACATGTAGGGCATCAGTTAAGGTCGCAGCAATGATATCTTCCTCTCATCTAATACTAACAACTTTATTCTTGATGATGAATTTCAACTTTTGGTGCAAAGATGATGGTACTGCCCTAGCAGAATGAATCCAAGGCCTTCTCAATAGGTAGTTATAAGATGCAGCAATGCCCATCACATGGAAGTCAACTTCATAAGTACATGGGCTGATTTGGAGTGGAATGGTGATGTTTCCGACAATATTCTAGCAAGTTCCATCAAGCGCTAGCACAATCGTATGATTATTCTAGATATGAGATGCATAAATAGGGAGCTTATTCAAGCATGACATGGGCATTACATTTAAAGTTGACTCGTTATCAATGACCACATTAGGCAACATAGTGCCTTTACAATATGTGGTGATATGGAGGGCCTTATAACTTTCTCTTCCTTTGTACAGGTGTCATCACTGAAAGGTACGTAATTATTGGCAGTGATGTTGCTCAGTAGGCGATCTAACTGACCTAAAGAGATTTTAGGAGAGACATAGGCCTCATTCAAAACCTTAAGGAGGGCATTCCTATAAGCTTCTGAATTTAACAACAGTGATAACACAAATATCTATTCAACAAATCAATGATGCTGTATTCACTGTGCTTGATGAATTTGAAGAATTTTATAGCTTTTTTCTCGTTTACTGGATCTTTGACAGCTACCGATTTTGAGTTTTTGGTTGCAAACTTTGGTGTTTCAGAAATAAGATTAGCATTTTCTTGCTGAGTACCATTTTTCAATGCTGTTGGGGCATAATATCAACCACTTTGAGTTAGGTGACTTACCCTTGAAAGATCAACGCTTACTGTTTGCAGGCTAGATTCTTCGATGACCCAGGTTTTGCTTTCATAGTTCCACGGAACTACCTTATCATCTTTATATAAAAAGGGAGATGGAAGTTAAATGGTCATCTGAGGCTGAACAGGGTTAACTTTAACTCTCAGTCAATTATCGTACAAAATTAACGGCCTTCCAATCCAATAAGGAAGATTGCCCTTTTCTTCTTCTAGTGCATTGACGGATGATGTTGCATTTGTAGACATGGTATGTGGGGTTTACTTTTCATATAGAATTTGATGCTACCCTTGTTCATCATCCCTTGAACCATTATGCGAAACTCTTTGCATGTTTGAAGAGTATGGCGGCAAACAGTATGGAAATCATAGTAGTTATCAATCTTTTCCTCTGTTTTTTTGGTTATATTAAGTAGCTTAGCTTGCACCAAGATTAGCCAAACCAAATTCATTAGCGTCCATACTTCTTCTATGTTTTCCATAATCTTATAGTTTTCTTCAATAATCTTCTCTTCTAGGTCTAACTCAGCACGTGTTTGAGATGAACTGGCTTTAATGCTGGATTTTGATTGCTTACGAGACCTCATTTTTCCTTGCCCTTTCTCATTGCAGATATTTTTCTACTCATTTCATTTTTATGCCCTTATAGATTTTTCCACAAAGTAAGACCACATTTGCAAAGTTCTTTAGGAAGCTTCTCACTACCGTTTCGTAATAAAGGGCTTGCAATGTACTAATGAATATAACAATTATCTTTTTTTCTTTGAATAAGGGATGAATCTGGATAGCCTTTTCCATCCATCTTATAGTGTACTACCTAAAACTTTCATTAGCTCTTTTCCTCATGCTCATAAGAGATAGACAACTATAGATCTAACCATCGATGGGTTTCCCCTTATCAGTAGCATTGACAGATAGATCATCATGTCTATCCCACTCCTTGTAAAACTTGATTTCAGACCGATCCATCATTTCTTGGACCATTTTCAAGAATGATAGACAATGTTGCAAGTCGTGTTCTTGATCGCAGTGAGAGCAAGATGTATCAATAGTATTTCTTCTTTGACTTTTGTTATTTGTTATTATTTTGATTTTCACGAAAGCTCACCAGAATTTGCTCATCGGGGTTTTAACTTCTCCAAAGTTTCTGTTAATTTGATAGCCTTTTCCATCAATTATCACATTCACTCTTGGTTTGGCATGGTTAGGGAGTAGGTTGGCCCCTACATTGGGTCTAGGACCTTGCTTAATCATGATCACTTTTTTTTTTAGTAAACCTTGCACCTTTCTTTTAAATGAAGTGTAGTTCTTAATGGAGTGGCCTTGCACTGCTATATGGTATTCACAACAAACGTTCTTAGCATACTATTTGGGGGTACAGTGGTGATCTTGGGTTCATGAATATTAAAGCCGCTAATTTGCCTACCAATAAGTGGGTGTAAATCTCTTTATACGAGTAAGGGAGTGGTTTAAAGTGCTCTCTTTCTTGCGGTGCTTATTGGTTATTCAGAGCTCTTACATTGTGCATATTACGAGATTATGCATTCTAGGCTGCACTTTGCATGGGATTTGGTGCAAAACTCATTGTAAAAGTAAAACCAGTAGTAAGGACTAGTTGCGGTGTTGACGAGTAAGGGGTAAGACCCATATTTAACATGCTTGGGAAGTACATAGGTTATGCTGGATGCAGACTTTGATTAAACCTAGTATAGTTCTCGCCTATAGCATCCTTCTCCATACCTTTATTTGCTATCTTTTTTACTGATCCAGATACTTCCCCGATAGATATCCTATCACTTTTAACAGTGTTCTCAATCATTTCACCTGATATAACCATATTAGAAAAATTTTTTACAATGTTTCCTACTAGCCTTTCATAGTAAAGAGCTCGTAAGGTGCCAACAAACATAACTGTCATTTCTTTTTCAATTAGAAGAGGGTGAACTTGAGCTGCCTCCTCTTTTCATCTGTAAGCATAGTGTCTAAAACTTTCAAAAGGTTTTTTTTTTCCATGTTCATGGAAGAAAGACGATCTGAAACCCAATCAAACACATACTTATACTATTCAAGGATTGCGCATGCCAAATTTGCCTATGTCTGAATTCTTGTAGGATCAAATACTATGAAACATAAAAAAGCTGCCCCAGTCAGACTATCTTGGAAGCAATGGATAATCAGCTTCTTGTTCTTTTCGTGTCTCATTATTTTACGATAGTATATGCGAAGATGGGTAGTAAAGTTAGTACTCCTATTGTATTTTTGAAAATCAGGCACTTTAAACTTAGGTGGAATGACGAGGCTCGAAACTAGCCCTAATGACTTTGCGTCTATGATTCCAAATTTTTACTTCCCTTCCATAGCTTAAAGATGCTTTTCTAATGAGTGATACTTATCCAAGTCCTCATCATTTATCAAGGACCTCTTTGCCTTCTCTTGTGCTCATCGAGGTCTAGGACTATAGGCCTTGATGGTGAAGAGCTTGGGCCTTGAAATCTTTGAATTAAGTGGGACGCTATTGCAGGATTGATATAAATAAATGGCTGAGATAGTGGGATGTTCATTATCGGAGGGTGTTGCCCATGTAGTGCCCCTTCTTAAGCGTTGGTGGCCTCAGTACCATAATTCAAATTACTTTCTGGATGGGTCGATTCTTTTTTTTGTCTTGACTATGCTTGTTTGCCCTTTTTCCTTTAACATATTGGACTTCAATTTAGTTAGCTCAGCAATCTGTGCTTAAAGTTCCTCATTCTTAGGGAATGCCTACTCTTGGGACTCTCTGTATATGAGTTTAAGTCTTTCGATATGGGCTTGATGATCATTTTTCATCGCTTGCTAATGATCGCGAGTTTGTACTAATGGCAAACTGTAGATTCTGTGTTTTGGACCACTTTCACTTTAAATCATTTTTGGATTAGGCCTTTATGGTATGTTCAAACATATGTTTGATGCAATAAGGATGAATGTATAAAAACCATGAAAGGATTAGGTTAGTTATGCAAATGTAAAAAAGACAATTAGGTAAAGGGACAGCTTCACTAATAGCATCTTTTATTAAAGCAACAAAATGTTTTAGTTACATGTGATTACATTCAAAAATGCCTGACACGATTACATTGCTTGATTACATGGTCCAAGAAATACAACAACTCTTGCTCATGGGCTCCGGTGGGCAAGATCTCATATGTTAAGGATCAGGCTACATCCATCATGTTCTCAGCCTCTAATTGAGCTCTCTGCATCTACTCTATAAGATAGCGATGATAGTCCTGATAGTTTTAGTGTGCGTGATCAACCACTTGAAGCCATTCTTGCTCCCACAATTCGGAGGCTCTCACTAGTGTGTCAACTTGGTCTTGGAGAGCTTAAAGAGAATGCTTTAAGTCTTGAATTCTGAGTGTCAGAACTCTATTCTTGGCCTAGTCTGCTCTCAAATCCTAGACTCGAGCCTCTAACCATTCGTTCCTCCTTCGATAAGTTGATGCAAAAGTTTAGGTTTTAACAAGCTTTTCCCTATTGACCCTAGCAGCTTCTCTCCATTGGTGTAGTTCCTTCTCGAGAGTAGTAATTTTTGTCCTCCATTCGACCAATGACTTTCTAAGTTTTTGGGACTTGCTTGCTTTGTTAAGGGCTACATAGTCTCTTTTCAAGCTCTTGAGATCCTCTTTGAGGTGGTTTTTCTCCTTGACAGCCCTACTCATTTTGCCGTCCCTGAGGTAGAGGTCCATTTTCAATTAACTATTTTCCTCCTTTAATTGAGCGATCTCCTTAGCAAAGGTTGCCTTTTCTTGTTTGAACTCATACTTAAGCAATTTAATTTTAGAAGGATATTGTCAACCGGTATTTGTGATGTTTTGATACCAGATAGGGGCACAATGTCCTTAACGTGATGGATCCTTCATTCATCATATCTTAGGGTCATACTACTCCCTCTCCAATATCTCTCCATGTAACGGGTTTGTTTCCATGCTTAAAAGGCTATCTGGACTTTGGACTTGTAGTCAGGCCCACCATAATCAAAATCCTGCAACTCTAAGTCTTTGATGAAGGGGATGAATTGACGGCAGTAGAATTGTCAAAGAACTAAAAGAGGGGCAATAATCCCATGAGCGGTACACAGCTTTAATCTCCACACCAGTATATGACTATTTGTTGGAAAAACCAAGAGGCCTTCCAAGTTACCTCCTCCCCCTGGAGGTTCCAAAATTTTTGGACCTATTACTCTTCACATTTGTCTTGAGGCCATTCTTTTCGAGTACTTTAGAGATAGGGCTAAAGTTAGGTAAAAAGTAATACAACATTCTACTTTCCTTAAGGCCAAAGTGATTGATAAGCCAAATGTTAAAGAGTGATGCACATTTGATGAATCAGCCCATACCTATTTTCTTACAAAAACTAATTGGTAAAGATGGCTGGTGTGAGATTTATGTTGCAGCATAAACGAGAAAAAACATCTGTTACTATAGCTTTAAGATAGCATAATGTCTTTAGGAATATAACCAGACCATATATTGCCAAAGCATAGATATCTTGGATTTTTTGGATGTCAATGGTGCTTGCCATTGCTTTTTTAAACTAGCTCATGAGATACATTCACTGTTTCACTTTGTTTTGATATGACTCTCAATCCAAGACTCTATTGCCCTAAGGATTTGAGCTAATCTTTTCTTGAAGGTTATAGGATACAATACTTTGTAGTATATCCTGTCAACCTTTGCCTTTTTCAATGTTGAGTAACGTAGTTTATGCATCAATTGTGGGGACTAAGTCTTCATGATTGAAAGTGGAACACCGATATGATGGATTCCAAAACTGAGAGGCTATTTGCAACAAACTGACATCCAAATAAACCTAAGCAGAAGAGCGATATCTCTATATCTTTTAGTAAATGATTCCCTTTTAGTACTGTCCTAATTATTCCATATGATCATCAAATCTTGCCAATCACTTTGACGGTATCCTATCTTGATCTTTTCATACACTACTTAGACATGCCCCGATTTAAAGATGTCTCCATCTTTACGCTGTTGATGCTACCATGCTTAAACTTTTTCAAAAGGCTTTAGCTCTGAAGGGGACTATTGCTCCATGACAGATGCCCCTTGGTGAACATTGATCCATTAAAGCCAATTATGCCATGATGATAATAATTATTATGAAACGATGCATGCTGAAAAAGAGAAATAAAAAGAGAACAAGTTAGTAACTAATACAAAATAATAGGTAAAAGATAAGGAAATGAAAGAATAAAAGCAAAAGTGTATTACAAAATTTGCCTTGAGAATAGGCAGTATGATGGCAGACATTATGAATATAAAGGTTGAGGCATTAAACGGGTAGTATACCAGTATGTCTATATTAAAATTTCTTCTTCATGAAGCAACATGATACTTCACGGTGACTAAGACTGACTGGTTAAATGATGATGTTCATTCCTCACCATTTATGTTAAGTACATGCTAAGCCATCGTTCGACCAGTATGACGGCTTATTCCATCAGATATGACTATTTCAAGATGGCATTACAGGTAATGGCATTCACTTGTCCTTGCCCACTCATTAAAGAAGACTTGCTATTGAATGACATATCCTAAAGGAATGATCATGAAAATAAAAAGACAAACATATTCACCCATCATCACTGGCATAACAAATGGTATATAGGAGTAAAGGTAAGAAATATTTCCCTGAATGACCCTAATCTTTAGGTTATTCTAGCAGTATCCGGTATGGTTTAACATAGTTTAGCTCATAGGGTTCACTATATAGGTTTAATTTGATGCCTATTTCGATATCTGAATCACTCATCCATCTGGTAAGAACAGTCGAAACACCCAAATCCTCGGCCCATCATGGATTTGATGGAACTAGTTTGATCTGGTGGATGTATTTCCCTATGTAAGTCTAAAGGGTTACTCACAAAAGACATAGGTAATTTACATCTCGAAAGGTCTTGCCATGCCTATGCAGAGTGTTACTCATGAAGGCCAATGGCTCATTTCCTCCTAATAATTAGGATACTAACCACACCATGGTGTATGGTAGGAATCTAGTGCAAATGCAAGTGCATGGTGCGTGTCGAGAAAACAATTAAACCTTTTTGTTTCACTCCCATATTACCATATGTATTCAAATCAATATTTATTTGGGCATGAATAATCCCTAACAGTCACAGGACAAAAACATAAACAATAGAGATTAGTAGGCAAAAATAAAAGAGAATTATGTATAAATAATTATGGAAACTAAAAAATTGAGAACTGAGTAAGAAATAGCTAGTTATAGGCCTAACTCTCTATGGTCCCCAATGAAGTCGCCAAGCTAGTGCCACGTGCCCGGCTTTTAAAACTTCAAATGATACGAAGGGCATAGCATGCTCGACTTAAAAATAAATGATGGTTGGTTGTGGTCAAGCCTTTGAGCTATCCCTTGATCGGGATTTGGATTAGGTGTGATGATATGAAGAGGATAGGGACTATTGGATGAGTCACTCATCCAATTAAACCGGGATAGCCACCATGAAGTGGCCATAAACTTGGAGTCGCCACCAATCATTTTAGGCCAAGCAAGATCAAATGCCTATTGAAAACAATATTACGAGTTACAAAACTTGAAACACTGATTTCAAGGTCTACGAAGTCCAAAGATTCGTTAGTTAGGCTTGGGAGTTGGTTACGTGCAGGGAAGGACTAGCATCCCTATGATGCCCGAAATTAGTACCTACTAACTATATCTCACTTTGGTCTCGGTTAAATCAATTCCATTTGGTCTCTATTAAGATATAATCCTTTTTAATGCATGAAGTTTTGGAAAATGTAAATCCAAGGCTTTTTATTAAGGAAAATTAGATCACCTATGAGCCTCGGAGATATGAGGAAATAAGGATTTTTTTATGAAAACGATGTCCGGATTGGATTTAAAAATTGGATGTTTCATATTAGGCACTAGAGAAATACCAATAGGAAACATAGCCTCATAAATTTTATTAGAAAACAAATTTTAAATATGAATGCGTAATAATAGTACAAAAGGAAACAAGTTAATAAGGTGAAAAATAAGAAATATAATAACATCATAAACAAGCAAACACAAACAAAAGAATATAAAAAAAATAGGGGCAATTGAAATGTATCTAATAATTGCCTTTAGTTATTGAAGAATAACCAAGATGACAATTTTAGAGACCGGTCTAGATTCGGTGGTCGTTTGAAGAACAAAGATAATTTTTATCAAAAAAGCTTAAGGCAACCGAAAAAGAGAAGATTTTAAGTTTTTAAGGTAAAAGTGGAGTTGGAATATCCCTTAAAATAGAGTTATGAAAATAGTTAAGATTAAAGTGAAATTTTAAACTTTTAATGAAAAAGAGGGGCGAGAGTATCCCCTTTGAGTAGTAGGGTTAGAGTATCCCCCAAAGTTAGGAAAACATTTAGGAACAAAGAGAAAATTTGAATTTTTTAATTAAAAATGGTGTTAGAGTATCCCCTTTAGAATAATGGAATTGGAGTAACTCCACTAGTGAAAATTTTAATATGGAATCTTATTTTTTGTATTTTAATCTTGATTCGAGTTAAAAGGGGTGGATGTTGTTGGGAATCAACCGGGCACATTTTTGAGACATCCGAATGTCTCGATAAAGGGGATTTGAAAATTAGGTTGAAAACAGGGGACAACATTATGTCGTCTCTTTTTTGGAATGTTGTTCAAGTGCATCCAAAGACTTCAGAAGGTAAATGAGGTACTGTTGGAAAGGTAACTCAACAAGGTTTAATAGAAAAATATTCCAAAAATTCTAGAAAATCACTTTCTGGGCAAAATTAATTTTCAAAGTTAGGTTTGTCTCAGTACTGGCAGCATGTACAATTAAAAGGGCATGATGGATTTTGAAAAATCATTCTAAGCTTATTAGGGATCATTAGATGGTAGATAATGCCTTTCTGGAAAAGGAATTTTGTGAACATTTTCGAAAAATATTTAGAAATTTCATAAAAATCAATGATGGCCCGGAATGGCCTCAAACAAAATGTTACATGCTGGTTCCAAGGGTTTCGTAAAAATCATAACTCCCTCATCTGGGATGATCCGAGGGCAAATAAGGCACTGTTAGAAAGGTAAGTTGATGCCCTTTAAAGGAAAAATATTAGAAAAATCAAAGGAAATATTTATGGTTCGAAAATGATTTTTCAAGTTCATACTACAGCGCTACCAAAGCAAAAACATGGGGATTATTCGATATTTCAGTTTTTTTGAAGATAGGCTTGAGGTTAGGATGTCCAAACATCTATGATAGAAAGTAACACGACCTTCACAAGTTTATTCCATAATCCCAGAGTAGTATGGGATGATGGAACAACCCTTTGGCCATGTCGCAAAAAAGAACACTAGACTCAAGATCAAGGATGTATAGTAAAAAAGATTTTTTTCTCTTTTTTTGAAAAATGAACTTATTTCACTATGAATCCAGAGTTGAAATATTGATTTACCCCTAAAATTGGGAAACCAATTTGATGAAAACATTAAGTCCATGCTACTCTTCATTTATTGAAGGTAACATTAACTTAGCCTGGGATGTTTCTAAAAATCAATTTGTAAGAAACAAGCAAGCATTTTAATGGAGATATCATGAACAAAATACAGCACATACAAAGATAAACATGGATTAGACATGCAAAAATGCAAAGATGATATTTTGACATGAAAATGTGTGACACAAATGCAAGAAGGTGATAAATAAGGTGCATGGAGACGATATGAACATGTTTGAATAAGGGGATGGATGCTGAAGTTGCAACATAGGATTTTTATTTCATGATACTCCTTAAAATGCAAGAAAATGTTTGAACATACCTAAGATATGTTAAGATGGCCACTTAAATATGTAGTGGATATGTGAATATGGAAGAAATATGGCAAAATATGCATGAACAGTGGCTATGTAAGATGAAAATAAAGTATGGTGAGTTTATATATCCTACAACATCAAGATGTCAAGAAGGTCATGAAAATCCTAAGACTACCACAACCAAGTCAACAAAGATGCATGGGAGGATTAGGAGGGTCATGGCAACATAAAGGGCTACTAAAGTGAAATGGATGATCAAAACAGAAAATATATGGAACAAGGTAAAAAAATACTAGCAAAAGCTTGAAGTTTCCTCCTTTTAAAAGTAGTGGCTTTAAGCTCAGTTTTTTCCCTCATTTTGCTATTGTTTAGTAAGAAAATAGAGAAAAAAAGGAGCTTTCTGGTAATATGGTTGCTGATGGGGTGTTTTAAAAATGAAAATATACGAAAAGTTGAGTTTTTAAAGGTGTTCTGATGGTGGTTTTAGGGAGCTATGGGAATTGAGGTTGGTTGAAGGTGGAAGGCAATGGAACAGTGTTTTGGTGAGTTATTGAAGCTATAGTTAATGGAGGATTTATAGGGTTTGGATGAAAAGTTTTCTAGGATTATTGAAAAGCTTCTTTAATAGTTTAGAGTTCTTTTTTTTTGAATTTTTGAGACAGTTGGTAGTGTTTGATCAATGCTTAGCCCCTACTTTTAAAAGACCATGCAAGGGTATTTTTTATTTTCCCCTTCTACACTAGGGGATATCTCCAACTACCATGCACAGCTGACTCTCTTTTTTTTGCTTCTGCCATGTTGAGAAAGGAGGCAGAAAGGCTCTGACGCCTGCAACTAGAGATATGCCTGCCACACCCTCTTAGACCCATATATCTTATGAAAGTGACATTTTTCATTAATTGTTTAGGCTCCAAAATTTTGTTTGGATCTGTTAATGAACCCATAGTTGAGGTTTGTAATGTTTTATAATAGTTCTTTGGTGCAAAAACATGTTTAAAATAGGTTTTTGAAGGCTAAAAAGTGGCTCGAACTAGGCAAAAATGTCTTGGTGTATCGATACAAAACATGTTGCATCGATACACAAGGTACTTTTTAGTTCTGAGTATCGATACAATGAGCTGTGCATCGATACTAATAGAAAAAAATGTTTCTAGTTTTCAGACTTAGAGGCTTGTATGATACTGCATGGATTTCTATTAATACTCATGCTTGTGTATCGATATATTTTGCAAAAAATCATAACTTTAGTTGTTGCCAAGGTCTATATCAATACAAATATGCCAAGTACTAATACCACACCATGGGTATCAATACCAAACCCTCTTGCATCAATACTACATGTGAAAACTCAATTTTTTCACATTGTAAAGGCCTCGTATCAATACTTATGCCCTAATATAACTTGTACATTACCTTGACTTAGTCACAAATAGTGAGAAATTAACCTATTTATTCATTTGAATGACCCTGGTGACATAATGAAAAATTTCCTTTGATAGCTCGATTTTATATTTTTCTTTAACATGGCCTATAGGCATTTTAGACCTTCCCAACAAAATTTTTCGCCTGATAACATGGCATCTAATAATCATCCCCCAAGTTTTTTTTTTTTTATTTTTTTATTTTATCATCTTTTACCTAACTCCTAGGATACTAAAAATTGGTCCGACCAAAATGAGGTATCTACACACAAAAAGCTAGCATTTACTATGATGAGACTTTTTCACCTGTTGTAACGTTAAAGTCTATTCGCATTTTTCTTTCTATTATGTGACTTTTAATTGCAAGATCTAGCAAATGGATGTCAAGATCCATTTTAGAATGGCCATCTTAATGAAAGCATCTATATGATGTAACTGGATGGATTTGTAGGGAAAAGCTAAGCAGTGAAAAGTTACAAGCTGTTTAGATCTATTTATGGATTAAGGCAAGCCTCCTGTTCATGGAACCAAAGATTTGATCAAGTGATCAGGGTTTTTAGATTTAAGCAAAATGTCGATGAACCTTGTGTTTAGAAACATATCAAAGAAGCAAAGGAGTATTTTTAGTCTTATACATCAATGACAAACTACTCATTAGGAATGATGTAAGGAAATTATCATCAGTTAAACTATGGTTGTCGTAACAATTTGACATGAAAGATTTAGGGGAAGCTAATTATGTTCTAGGCAGTTATCTTTTTATAGATAAAAAAATAGGATGATAGCCTTGTTCCAAGCTTCATATGTAGACAAAATTATTGAAAAGTATGCAATGCATGATGCCAAGAAAAGTTTATGACCTTTTATGGCAGGATTCACTCTTTCTTTGGATGATTACCCTAAAACACCTGAAGAAAGAGAGTGCATGAAGAAAGTCTCTTATGCATCCACTGTGGATAGTCTCATGTTGGCTATGCTTTGCACATGTTTAGATATTTATTATAAGGTTGTTATTGTAAGTTGACATCAGTCGAATCCCGATAATATGCAGTGGCAATCTGTGAAGCATATACTAAAGTATATTAAAAAAAAAACAAGGAACTATATGGTATATTCTGGAAGGGACCTAACACTCGATGGATATATGAATTCACATTTCCAAACTTGCAAGGACTTAAGGAAATTAACTTCAAGGTCTGTATTTGTCCTAAGAGGAGCCCCATTGTGTAAAAAAGCATAAAACAAACTTATACAACTGCCTCCATGATGGAAGCCAAATATATGGTTGTATCTGAAGCATCTAAGGAACCAACTTTGAAAAAGCATTAGAGACCTCGAGGTAATTCCTAGTATGGATAAACCTGTTGCACTTCATTCTGACAATAGTGTGGCAATAACAAATACCAAGGAATGTAGACACCATAAGAGGACAAAACATATAAATAAGAAGTACCACATAATACGAGAGTTGGTGATGGATAGAGTGGCTGAAGTTTGCACAATCGCATCCAAGGACAACCTTGCTAATCCCTTTACTAAAACTCTGGTGGCTAAGAGTTTTGAAAGGCATGTGAGGGTATGAGGATGCAAAATATGACTCATTTACTTCTTTAGGGAAAATGGGAGATTGTTAGGAATGCCTTAAGGATGAAAGATGTTTTTATGTATTTCATTAGTTTGAACTAATTATTCATATTTATATATTTCAAGTTTCATTATATCATTACTATTTTTATCCTCATTTAGATTTCATGTTAAAGCAAATGTAAGCAAATATGGCTTATTAACTACTTGTGTTTATGCCATTAAAATATTGTATATAATGGACTTCATACCAAAAAACAACATTCTCAAGTAAGTAGTCTAAATGATATCCGTAGTCTATGGGGATAATTTGAGCAAGTAACTCATATTAACACTATTATGCCATCTAAATTCAATTAGGGAGATGGCTTATCTTGGCCATATGGAGTAGGCTAACTTTTAACTAGAGACATAGATTTATCACCGAGAGGTGGTGATACATTAGACTAGCCCCAAGTATAATTAATCAATTAATAAGTTCGTTTATTTAGATTAATTCATTTTTTATGTTCATTGTGTAATTACTTTAATCTTGAGTAACTACTTGACTCCATGTATATGACTTGTATACTTTGATGTTCCAAAGGCTAAAGCATCTCGAAGTTGTAAGCCACTGGACCAGTTTGTTGGGTATAGGACTTATAATGAATAAAAGCTTTACTTACAGATATGGAATTATAACTCCGATAAAGAGTTAAGGTTATCCTCTTAGAGGGCATTATACGGGATAGTGAAAATGAATGAAGCCCATATCAAATAATAAATAGTTCACATATGGTGAACTATCATTTGCTAATAGAGAGTATAATGGAACTTTAAGATAAGGTGATCAAGTAGGTAAAATGGATTTTAACCTTAAGTTGATCGTGGATGTCATATGAGGGTATTACACATACGGCAAGGTCATTCGACTAAAAGGCTTTATATAAACCTTACATAATATGATATATTATTAGGAATGCAGTCTTAAGTTTTTAGTGGTATGACATTGAGATTAATAATTATTTGATTAATTATTTGATATAGAATAATTAATACATAGAATATTACAACCTAATTATATATGTCCAATTGGTCCCTCTACTAGCTCAATATAATTCCTTAAAGGATGGTTATTAATCGAAAAGCCCAAAGTCGAATGATTCTTAATATAATGAAGTGGTGCGTCGGATACTCTCCTTTTAGAGAGTAGGTGTTTGGTTTGATAAATAAATAAAAGATAATTTTTGGTACTATTTATTTAGAATATATATTTAATTTGATTAAATATTTATTTAGACACGAATTAGTAATTTAAATTAGTTATATTTATCTTCTGATAAATATAGGAACTAATTTATAAATAATTAATTTAATATCTATAAAGTCTTATTCAAATATTTAATTATAAATTAAATATAAATAAAATCCTAGATAATTTAAGAAAAATAATTTATTTATTTATATTGTGATTAAAATTATTTATTTTACCATAGTTAATTTATTTTGATAATTAGCACATAATTACTCTATTCAAATAAAATTGTCATGATTTTATTTCGAATTAGGATTGGAGTTATGGAAAGCTATCGAGCTAAATAAAATTAACGGTTTAATCAAAATTAATTAGTATTCAGATTAAATAAGCTAAACTCTTTAAAATAAAATTAGACCAAAATAATGTATTGCTACGTTAGGGCTTGGCTGAATTTGGTCCATTCCTATGCTAAGGTTAATGGCAATAAGGGTTTTGAAGAGTAGGTAAAATAATTATTTTAATTAGAATTAAAAATAAAGCCACCTTATTACCTGATATAAATAAAAGGTAGTGCCTAGCATTTCAAGTTAGACCATTTACGTCACCCTTAGGGTTTTTTTTATTATTTTTAACCTATTGGCATAACGGTGGTCTTGAAGGAGAATCAAGTTGTATGAATCCAGAGTTGATTGAGATAAAAGTGCCCACACACTCTACCATCTAAGAATTAAAGAATATTAAAGAAAGCTAGTTGGTTGAAGCTTTCACACAGATCTAGGAATTCTTGGATAGAATCTACAGATCTATAACTCAAGTACTTTGTTATGGTGGTTTTATTATATATAACAAAATGTTTTAGTACATTTGGTTTAATTTTTTTAAATTTTGCTGCACAAATTAATTTGTTTTTCTATAAGAGAGAAGAGAACTAAATCAATGGCCAACTCACTATCCATAGACTAATCAACTATTCTAGTTGTGTGATCCATCCAATCATCTTTAGCACATGAGTCCTTACAAGTGTACCTTTTCACATCCTCATTTGGAAAAATTCTTTTGAAATGTCAAATCGCTCAATGTGCCTTTCCTTATTGAATAGTTCTCTAAGGTTTAGGATGATGCATCCATACCTTCATATTGCTTTTGGAGATTAGAAGTCGTACTAGCTATCATCATACATGTGGCTTGTAATAACTTAACTTTGTGCTTCTATAAGCATCCCATTCTTCTTAAGAAGCATCAACTACAAGCTTTTTTGGCATGGGCTCATCAATAACATAGGCATTGTGTTCTTGCATTAAAACAATTACAAAATTGTAGAGCCAGTCGATAAAATTTAGCCCATTCAACTTATTAACATCTAATATGCCATGAAGTGACAAATTTGAAGTCATACTCCTTGTTTATATCCTGTATGAATTTGGAATACATTTAATTGTCAATAACATATATAAAATAGTCATTTAGTTAGGTTTTAAGACTAAAATGATTATTCTCATTATTTTAATGAAATTAAACCTTAATTATAATATGAGAAGTTTAACATTTGAATCTTCTGAATAAGCTAGGAGCCTCTTTCATTCTTACATAACCTTATGTCACTCAACAAATTATGTAAAAACTAATTGAGTAGGTAATTTAGTTTACCAATTATGTCTCTATGCAAGTCCTAGATCAATTAGATGGTAACTCTTTACCTAAATCATCCTATGTATTTCTCCTAACCATCACCTTTAATGTCACATGGTCAAGTGTAATACATCTGAACCATGCATCATTAGTTGAATATGACCCATTATTCATAACTCAAACAATTCGGGCAGAAACGACTCAACAAATCCCCATAACTGGAACTTGAATATCTTGTTATGAACAATGGAAAGCATCTTATCATGCTTAGGCTTGGACTTAATATTTTATAAGGGATTTCTGGACTTAATATTTTACAAGTGATTTCTTAATTAATTAAGTATTATTATTTGAATTGGATCATATTGCATTCATTTTTATTTTAGGCACATATATATCATATATATATTAACATAAAGTGAATCTAATCATGCAATCTTACATGAATAATTATGAACTTTATCTAAGTCCAGTTTCCATGAGCCATTTGAAAACTAGTTGGTTGAAACCCTATGATACATTACCAAGTCTTCACAAGCATCAATAGTGTTCTCTTTAGACAATTCTTCATGACGCCATCTTCTATTTACATTTTGGAAAAATAGAATTCCCTAAACTAACCTAATCTAAATCTAAAAACTATGTAACTTTTACATATGTTTGGAAGAAACCTTGGGTTACATTAGGGCGATGCTAGGTGAAAAGAGGATTTTAGAACCCTAGAATGAAATAGAGTTAAGGTAGGGTTCTCAAACCCTATTTAAAATATAAATACCATAAAGAAAGATTCAACCATACATTCACATAGTCATATTAAGGTCTAAGCCCATAAATATCCATTATGCTTTAACAGTTTATAACATAACAGTTTATATCTAATATCACATGGTAATCATATGCATTCAATGCATAAATGTATATAAACAGGTTTATTACATTTAACAAAGTATCTATAAGAATCAGCCAAAAGATTAAATACATTTAACCTAATTCCTAATTTTTATTTGTCTTAAATGGATACTTTCCTAACTTTTAGGTGATTTGTCTCAACATGGACAAATACTTTGTTGCATGCTTCAATGTTTCCCAAATTGACATTTTAAGAATTAAATCATCGTAATCCATTTTAATAAACAATTTATAAAAAAAATCCATTTTCAAGTTTTAATTCTTTACAAAAATATTTATTTTCAGAAACTATGTTGTTTTGAAACCATTTCACTTAGGAACTCATCCATTAGATAATGGTTATCTAATCCAACTAGAATTGGCCCTTAAATTTTAGGAATTGAATTTGTAATTTTAAATATTTGACTCCTATTAGAAAACTAGTTCCTATGAAAGTCGAACTCTAACAATTAATGTCCACGGTATAGGCAATCTCCTTGGCCATGCAAATGGCCTTTGATCACCACCTTAGGAGGATGACTAGGGACTGTTTTTAGGTGCTGCAAACATGTAGTAGGTGCTGCCAAAAGACTGATCCGTAGCAGCAACCAAAATGGCAACAAATTGCCATTCCTAGGCATAGTTCCATAGTGAAACGATGTGACAACATTTGCTGTAAATTCCAGCAATTAAATTAGTCTAAAACTTGAATCTTATTCAATTCACTTGCTGTCCTAAGATGCAGCAAATCTGTCGAACATTTCCACAAGGATTTCTAGATGCATTAGGTGTAATAGATCCTCCAATGTTACCCGAAAATTCTAGTTTTGAGATTTCTGCACATTGAAGCTGAAATTAGCTTTCTTTAAATCAAGATAAATATAAATAATTTAAGATAAATTTTTATACATAATATTAAAAAGCCAAAATATAAATATATAAAAAATTAATTTTTATAGCAAAGAAAAGTTCATAAAAAAATCAACCTAGTGATCGTATATTAGGTGGGCTAGACAACATCAATTTTTAATGTTTTGATTTTTTTTAATCTGAATGGATTAAAACAATTTTTAATGATCTAAACAACTTAATAGTGATTAAAATACTCATTTAGCATGCTATCCAGAATTAAGAAAAATTTTACAAAAAATTTTTAATAAAGATTACATGGCCGAAACATAGAAATCAATGCCCATGACATCACAATGTCAATTACCCTAAATTAGGCTACACGTACTATATGTAACCCGCAACCTATAGACTCTGATACCATTGGTGGAAATCCATATTCCTCATGAAGTCTAGCCTTATGCAACGATAGCATTTAAAATTTATAAAATAACATAAATATATAGCAAAAATATTAAACATGAAAATAGCCAGACTTCCTTATAGATCTTTAGGAGGAATGTAAACACATAGTAAAACAAAAATCAGATTTATTAATGTTAAATCACACATTTGTAAGTGGGTTACCTAACTCTCAGATATCGTAAACTAGGGTTATATCCAATATAAAAAAAATCTAAATGAGGGCAGCTTGCTGTTTGATCGGATCTACGAGGTCATTTTGTCTTGCATTTAACGATAATCCATATAGATGATAATGAGAGCCTTCTCAATGATCAACAACTCTTCGATCCTAGCTAGAAAACTTAAGGAGTTTCCACCAAAAGTTGACTGTAGCTTGTTTCTTTCTTCACCCGATCCAAGAACACTTTTGGGATGGTGTTCTCTCTAAAGAAAAGAGAAGAATGTGCAAGGAGAAGTAGAAAATAGGTGGCATCAATAAGGAATTTTTTCCTCTAAGGGTGTGAACAATTTTCTCTCCAAACTAATTACTTCTAAAGTGTTTTTCTCTGCCACCACTATTCTAGGCATCACGCTCTCCTTAGTGTTACTTAGCGTAGTCGAATTGAATAATAATTATCTATGGGAGCTTTGATCAAATTAAACTCATTGTCTATGTAAACTCTTTCACCCTAAGCAAGTTAATTTTAATCCCAACTCTCTTTTCACTTGGTGTTCAAACGTAGCACATAGAATGGGCTCTAGGGAATTTGGTCAAGGCACCATGAACCTAGAGACAATTTAAGCTTGGTGCACCATAGATTATTTAGTTAAACTAGGTTTCTTTAAAGACTTAATCTAAATTAATCCCTTTTATTTATCAAATAAATAACTTAACTTATTTTATTTAATTATCACATAATTAAATTAAAAAATAAGTAGAAATCCATTTTAGCCAATTAAGTATCCTTTTATAAATTTTTACCCAAATAAAATTCATAAATTAAATTAAAACAATCTTAATTTAATAACAATCTTGTTAATATTTGTTATCTAAATAATTAACATTTTGGATAAGATTATTTTTTACACCTAATTTTAACCAAGCCCTTTCCCTGATAATCCAAAAATATCCGAGATTAAGAACTTAGCAGCTACCCGATGAGGTTGACATATTAAGGTCGACTAGATGTTTTCAAGCCCTTTTTACTCATATCTAAATGGTCCATGGTGCACATGACAAAATTAGTGCCATTTCAAGGGTCATAGAGAATAAATCTTGGATAAAAATAAATATCAAGGTAAAAAAATTAGCTTTTAACTTTATACTTGTGAAATCTTGAAATTTGTTTTTGTAGATTTTATCACAGTTAAATTTCTCATTTTTAGAAACTTTTCAAGAATTTTTTGTAAAATTTAGAAAGTTAATGACTGTATATTTTTACTGATATTGTTTAGTATTTATATCGATAATCATTCCAAAAATAAAAAAATATTCAAGGAAAAATTTGTATTGGCATTTTTTACCATAAAATATCAAGTTATTAATTTTAAGACTTAAATTTGAATTTTTATAGTAATAGAGTATCATACTCGTGAAATTTTTCCCGATAAAAATTGCTCCAAATTTTAGTTTTCATCTTTATTAATTTTACAAGCTAATGTTTTGATTAATGTGTTGGATAAAATCCATTTTTATAAAATTTAAACATACTTTTGAAATTTTTTCATTTCCAAGATACTAAGTTTTCTACTCAGTAAATTTTTTTTAGAAGATTTTTTTGAGTTTATAATTTTTTAAAATTCTTTTAATATTTTCATTAAATTCATATTAAATCAGTTTTTGATAATTCAATTTATTTTATGTGTTGCAATTTTCCAAACGACACTTTTCTTTCGAAAAGGTTTTTGCACGTAAAATTTTAGGGGCTTGGATCTTTTAATTACCTTTATATTGCACATAAGATTTTTCAAAAATTCATTTTTGAATTTTTATTTGGAAATTTTATTAATTTTATTTTTAATGGGCCAAAATTCTTTTTCCATTTCATAGGCCTTAAAACTTGTTAATTTTTTTAATGGGCCCGATAAGCCTTTAAATTTTTCAAAAAGACCAATGAGTTCATTTTTGTTTTCTAATAAGCCCAAAAAGCTTATTTTGATTAAATATGAATTAAATTTCTTATGTGGAATTTTGTTCCTTGAATATATAATTTTTAATTTGTTACAATTTAGTACCAATAATTTGTTTTTATTTAAATTAAAATTCTTTTTATTTCGCATTTCTAGATCTTGATGATGTCACGCATGATGCATGCCATAAATTGACAAAAATAATTAATTTAAATCAAACCAAAATCAAAAAAATAAAAAATAAAATCCTAGAAATCTCTTAGGATCATTCAGCCAAGAGCTTTTTTCTTCAGCTTTTGGCTAACTTCCATCCCCTATAAATAGGGGTGGTCTCTTCATTTAAGGGTTTTCAGATTTTAGGAAGAAAAAAACGCTAATAAACACTAAAAATTCCTAAATTTCAAGCTTTTAAAGGTTACCTTTCTTGTAAAACTTTTAATTTTTGTTTATTTTATGTTTGATTCTTCATTTTCATATCAGTCATTTCATATCATTTTCAAGCCCTCTAAGTTATCGAGATACTTCTATGTCAAAGGTAAACTTAGGGACATTTTAGTAATTTACCCTTGAACCAAGTCCTTTATGACCACCAAGATATTTTTATGCTAAAGGTGCATAATAAGGATAGGTTTGTCTTTTTATAATGATATCAAGTCCTTTAAGGTACCAGGATACTTTTATGTCAAACCTACACCTCAGAGGTATTAATTTTCCTAGAACTGAGTCCCATGTGATCACCGAGATACTTATATGTTGATGGTGTACAGTAGGAATATGTTTGCTTGTTTATGATGTCATCAAGTCCTCTAGGTTACGGGGATACTTGTAGATCGAAGGTAGACCTTATGGGCATTTTAATAATTTATATTAGAATTAAGTCCTATGTGATTACCAAGATACTTTTACGTCAAAAGTGTACAGCAGGAATAGGTTCGTTTGTCTATAAAGTTTTAGAATCTTTTAGGGTATCGAGATAATTATATGTGTGCCCTTTGGGAACATTTCATTAATTTATTTTAGAATTGAGTCATTTAGGGTCACTAGGACACTGTTTCATTGAAGGCGTACTTCAAGGGACATTTAGGACTTGTTGACCACATTTGGGTCCTTAGAGTCAAATTTGCTACTTTTTATCTAAACCGTGTCTTAAGGAATGTTTATATTATTACCTAAATAAAATTAGAATTTTTTTAGAAATAAGGAAATGTCTCCAATGTTACAATAGTGCATAGAATTCCTTCCAACATATGAGAGAGGTTCTACTGATTATTTCAATAATAAGATATCTTTTGCAAAAATGAAAATTGAGATTTTTTAAATTTAAAAAATAAAATATTTTGTATTCCTCTAGCTCTCTGGCAAGGTGTAAAAGATATTTTGATTTTTCAACACATTTTGTATTCTAGCAACTCTCTACTAGATACGACAGAGAATGATAAAAAGTTTCATGTTCTTTTGTTCTCCAAAAGAGTACAAAAGATATTTTAATTTTTAAAAATATTAAAAACTTGATTTTCTTATATAGAATAATAAATTTATTTTATGAAAATTTTGATAGGTGGGAATTATAATTAAATACCAAATATTGAAATTGAAAAAAGATCAAAATTTGTGTTAACACATGATAATAAGGTACCAAGTTTTGGGTATCATGAGAAAGTCATCCTTCTTATAATTGTAACTGATTCCTGCACCCTTTATACGATTTTTGGTACAATTGCAAACTTCACAGTTTGTTTTAATGAGTTTGTAACCTTAAAAACATAAGCTTCAATAGGTGACCAATCCCACCTAGCAAATAGATTAGTGGTAACAAAAAAAAACAAAAGATTGTTTCATAATGACATTTTAGAATTAAGTTGAATGAGCGATTCATTTCAATAACTCAATCTCTAAACACAAAAAAAGAAATATAAGAAAAATAATAATGACATGGCCACTAAAATAAAAGAAAAAGAAAAATAATAAAAATATAAATATATATGAACAAAGTGTACACCCTTCATTTTAAGTTGGGCTAGTAAGGATTTGTATTCAAGCCATCCTACAATAGCTTGGTAACTGCATTAGGGATAGGATAGAGAGTTAAGCCTAAAATTAATTATATTTTAATTAAATTTTGATTAATTTGATTTCAACAAGTATTTAACTATAATTCTATTTATTTTCAAAAAAAGATTATTATGTTTTTAATTAATATGGAAATTGTGGTATATATTATTCATATTTTTTACTAATGCTCTTGTTTCCATTGCAGTGTTATTTTTAATGGGCATTTAGGATAGGTTTTTATTATTTTTGAAAGTGTCAAGTCATAAAAGGTAATTTGTTCCCCTGCACACAATATGCATATACACATGCATTAGATTCTCTTCCAAGTATATAGAAAAGGCATAGGTACCCAATATTTTAGAAGGGGCAAAGTAGCTCTACCTTCACTCTATCTAGGCTAATGAAAAGTGTACTAGGTGTAAATTCCTATGCCTGCTTGAGATATTAACCTCATTATAGGCATGAAAGATACCCCTACTAGAATTAAACCTTTTCTGACATAAACCTGCAATGGGTAAGGATTAACATACCTTGTCAGTTTTTTCTAGACGAGTGAACAAGTCGAGAACCTATTTAGATGTTTAACTCAAACCTCATGTAATGAACTATAGAGGCCTCGCCTGGTTGAAGCCATACCCTGTTCTAAATGATACCAAATTAGGTACACATGGGGGAAAGCTTGTAACCATTTACTTTTGTAATTTGATTTTCTTAATATTAATAAGCATATGATGTGTTACTATGAATTTTACTTTTATTTATTTCTCGCATTAATTTGTTATATTATGAAGGATCTTTTTTTCTTTGGCATGATATACATATCCTATGAAAACTTGTAGATTTATTCATGCATTTCTTTCTACGTCTGTAAAGTTCACATTTTTATATACTCATGCATTCATAATTTTTAAGTACTTGTAAAAGCAATCCTTTTCGGCTGCTTTTACTTTTGAATCTTGTAAAATGGTTTTGTATAATGGATAAAACAGAGAATTTTGGTCAGTAAAACAGTAGTTTTGAATCATGACTTGAATTCTTTAGGTTCTTGCCTTTACAATAATATCCATATTTGATATCTAATCAATCGCTTAGCATCAATTTAGGCAATGTATTCATTCATTTATCCATTCATTGATCCATATATTGATTATCTATTTATTGGCACCCATATAGGGATAATAACAATGATAAATGTTAATAAGACACATGCATATTTTCACAGACTAATTTATTTTTTCCATTTAAAGTGAAATAATATGAAATCACAAAATGAAAAGAAGAGACATATTTGACAAGACAAGCGTAAACAAGTTCAAAATAATGAAAGGAAATAGGAGCCATGAATACTCTAAGCCACTTAAGGAAATAAAAAGAAAAAAAAGTGTTATGGAGGAAAGATCCATGCAAAAGTGAAACAATGATCAAAGAAAATTACAAATAATCCTATATCACACCAACACTTTTGCTAGGGATCTAGGGTAGTACAAGCTAAAAAGCAATCACCTCAAAGTACTCAACATTAGGGAGCTAGTCCCATAATACATGTTCATGCTGACTAAGGGGCAATAAGTAGTACATGTGGGATGAAAAGGGGATTATACCAGTAGATGCTAATGAGTCACAATCGATTAGAGCTAAGACTACAGAAAATTGAGAAAACAAGGAAATCCATTATGATTATGTCTTTATCCTTAAGCTTTCATCACCCAGTAACCTTAGCATTTGAAAAAAAGGATAAAAGTTGTATCCACTTCTTTTATCGAACAGCTAGTGCTTATTCTATTGGTCAGCAAAAATGCTGCAAAATCCAAAATCAAAATAGTATTAATTTAGAGCATGTTTATTGTCATAAGATAAGAAGACCATATTTGTCTTAAAACAAATTTAAGAAAATAAAGGATCATGCTTCTGCATAAAAGTTCAAAGAGTGTGTATAAATTCATAAAGTCAAATCGATGTGATATAACAGTATCATTTAAGGGCTGTTGAAGAAAAAAAGAAAAAAAATAGAAAAATAGAAAGAAAAAAAAGAACAAAAAAAGCTTTGATGGTGATATTTGAAGGATTCAAAAAATTTTCAAAGCTTCGATGATGATATTCGAAGCATTCCAAAAAGTTTTCAAAGCTTCAATGGTGATATTCAAAGCATTTAAAAAAGCTTTCAAAGCTTCGATAGTGATATTTAAAGCATTCAAAAAAGCTTTCAAAGCTTTGATAGTGATATTCGAAGCTTTCAAAAAAAAATTTTCAAAGTTTCAATGGTGATATTTTAAGCATTTAAAAGTTTTTAAGGTCTTTGATGGTGATATTTGAAGGTAAGGCTTCGATTATGATATTCGAAGCACTTAAAAAGTTTTCAAAGCTTTGATGGTGATATTCGAAGCATTTAAAAGTTTTCAAAGTCTTCGATGATGATATTTGAAGATAAGGCTGCAGTGGTGATATTCAAGGTATTTTAAAAAGAATGAAAAAAAGGTAAACCCTTGGAAGGAAAAACAAAATACAGGCCTTGAGGAACACCAATTCGGCAAAATTTTGATGAGTTGGTGGACACTTATCAAGGACAATTAGTCTACAGGTCATTAACCTTATAGTAGTACACCAATTAGGGGTAGTTTTCATCTCGACTTTAAAATTTTATACATTTTTTTTAATAACTATGAATTTTGAAATAACTTTCAGTTTATAAATAGTATGCATTTTATCATGGACATTGAATTTTGTTAATAATTATTTCCAATATCTAGGATAATGAGCACATTTTGTAAATTTTTCTTTGATAGGTGATAACCTTTAGATTAGACACTTTCAAGAAGAAAAAAAAAAAAACCTTTACTTTAGTTTTTATATTGTCACAGATGTTTCACAACCATAGAACTTTCACATCCAAATGTTCTTTTTTCAGATTCCTTGAAAGTTGAACAAATAGGCTATGCTCTTAAAAGAAAAATCTTAAAAGATTCATATATCGATAGTTTGACATGTGTTAAAACAATAATAGTTATTGCAGGATCTTTCTCATTTGAATAACCTTTTATCATAAGTTCCATGCCACATTTTTTTCCTTTGAATAAAACCTTTTCAATCCTATACTTGATATATAAGATATGAAATCTAAGATGTCTTTCCATGCCAATTCAATTTCTTTCCTAAAGGCTCAACCACAACCATGATTCACTAGTGGCTACAAAACTGATAATATTAAAAGGCAGACCTTAAACCTTTAAAAATTGACTATGGTGTTATGTTATTGAGGTACCCAAAATGATTTCAAAAAGAAAATAACTTTTTGTCCTAGTGAAAGGCTTCTTAGTACTAATGGCTACGTTTAAAACTAAAATTGGCCTTCTTTCTTTATCCTTTTGCAAATATAGAAATTTATTTCCTTTATAGTCTTTTTTAAGCCTGATAATTAATTTCTTCTAAGAACCCTAATCAAGGATCACCCTCCGTACTGAGAAGGCAAGTGAAGTAAGCCTTCAAGATTAGAAAAGGGCAAGTTCCAATCTAATGTTACAAGACGAACAAGTCAAAAGTCACAAGGAAAGCTATAAAGATAAAAAATGTTCAAATTTGAAGTTTAAATATTCATAGTAAAGAATGAAAATATTTTGAATTCTTTTTGAATAAAGAATAAAGAAAATTATGATAATGAAAACAATTTTAAAAAAAAAGTAAAAAAAATGACAAAGCAGAAAAAAATAAAGAAATATAGATTTATTTGTCTTGAAAAACATATTGGATTCAATTCCTTTTGTAGATAAATTATCCTTGATTTAATTACCTTTAAACATTGGATTTGGGCCTATTTATTCTTTTCTTTCTAAACCAAGAACCATGGCCTACATTAAATACCCAAAGTCTATTTGGATCAAACATAGCTATTTGAGCTGTCAAGCCATTCCCAGGAAGCTCCTTTCAAATTCATCTTTTCGGATGATTTTTGAGTTCTTAAGAATATGATGGGGCAATCAACTAAAAAATAAAGTTCTAGAGTGAAAATTTAAAAAGTGCGGTCTCATACAAACTTAAAGGCTTTAGAATTGCTCCTAAACCAAGATAGCCATAATAGGAAAGAACCTTCATTAGGAAATCACCCTAAAACTTAGGAAATTTCATGACATTAACAAAAGGTTGAGTCAAATGCCCTAATATTAATTTGATTCAAAATAACCTTTCAAAATTTTTATGCCAACTTTGGGAATTAATGCTTACCAAATGCCTTTCAAATCAACCCTTTAAGACTTATTGTTTACTAGCGTTAGTTTAACACTTGTTGGGCTATTACATTTGAAAACTAAAAGGATGTTATAACTTAAATATTTGCTTTTCAAGGAATTCCTATGAAAAACCATCATCTAAATTTAGTCTTGATAAACCTAGACCTTGTTGTACTAATTGTTTCAAATCAAATTTTAGTTGCATCGTGCCATTTGTGCCTCTAAAATTATTTCTTCATCTCATTTAAAGATGTTCTGAATAGTGATCATCGATCACAAGAAAGTTTTAACATCATGATAAAGATAACATATCCATTATCCTTGATATTTATTTTAAAATTTTCATGGATTTTGATCAAGTAAATCTTTCCCAGGTTGGAATGAGATAATTATCTTATTCTGTAAATCCTGAAGTTCTGATGAAATGTTTACTTCACATAACTTCAATGGAAGTTTGTAAATATGCCTTACACAGATAACTTCACTGGAAGTTTGTAAATCACTATTCATTTGTTTTATCTTTAAACTAATGAATAGTGATTTGATATTCGATATTTGATGACTTTTCAAGAAAAATTCAATAATTCCTAAATTCCTGAAATCAAGATTCAAAGAAAGATTTTGAGGGGCAAACATGAAGTCACCCTTTAACCTCTAGCAGCAAGCTAGAAAGAAGAAAAAAATTGGCAATAATAAGCTCAAATTGATGAGGTCTTAATGACGTATAGGAATCTTCATGATGTATGAAATCTATGACCTTTTCACGTGATTTTGTGTTAGGTAGATGAAGAAGGCATTGAATAAAATGGCCTTTTCACCCAATCCTATGTTAGGTAGGTGAAAAAAGGCTAACCTCTTTACATGATCTTATGTTAGGTAGGTGAGGAAGGTCTTAAAAAAATAGCCTCCTCACATGATTATATATTAGGTAGGTGAGAAAAGCTGGCCTCTTCATGGGATCTTGTGTTAGGTAAGTGAAGAAGCTTTGAAAAAATAACCTCATCATGCAATCCTATGTTAGATGGTGAGAAAGGTCGACCTCTTTATTGGATCCTGTGTTAAGTAGATAAAGAAGGCTTTGAAGAAGATATAATCCTCGTGCAATCCTATCATAATTTGACAAAGATATAATCTTCATGCAATCCTATCAGAAGATAGGTATAGTAGGATTTAAGTCAACTTCATTCAATTAAGTAAGGATTGGCGAAGTTATCCTACATTTTCTCTAGTGTAATTGGTGTATGTATATGTTAAAAAAACATTTTTTAAAAAAAAAATTTATGGACCAAACAAAATTATGTTTATTTGGCCTTTTCCTTGCTTTTGATTCTCAGTAACACCTAAACAAGGGCAGCTGTTGACATCTAATTTTGTCCAAGCCCCTTTCTTGACAATCTAAAAATATCTAAGATTAAGAACTCAGTGGCTGCCCGATGAGGGTTGACATATCAAGATGGACTGGATGTTTTCAATTCGTTTTTAGTTATATTTAAATGGTCAGGGTGCATATGACAAAATGAGTGTTTGCACAGAGAAAAAATCTCAGACAAAAAAAACAAATATCAAGGTAAAAAAATTAGCTTTTAACTTTAAACTTATGAAATTTTAAAATTTGTTTTTATAAATGTTATCATGATCAAATTTCCCATGTTTAGAAATTTTTCAAGAATTTTTCATAAAATTTAGGAATTGTACCATCGTATAATTTTACTGATACTTATGTAGTATTTATGCTAGTACTCAATCCAAAAAATCAAAAATATTCAAGGAAAAGAAAATTTTTTCTTGGGAATTTTTTACCACAAGAGTCAAGCTGCCAATTTTAGGACCTAAATTTGAATTTTTATAGTATTGTGAGTATCACACTCGCGAAATTTTTTCTTAATAAAAAATCATTTCAGATTTCAATTTTCATCTTTTTTATTTTTTATAAATTAATATTTTGTTCAATGTGTTAGATAAAGTCCATTTTTATAAATTTGAATATATTTTTTGAAATTTGACAAAGCTTCCAAGATATGAAGTTTTCTACTTTGTAAATTGTTTTGGGGGATTTTTTTAGAGTTTATAATTTTTAAAATTCTTCAAATATTTTCATTATATTCATGTTAAACTAGTTTTTCAAAATTCAATTTATTTTATGAGTTTTGCATTTTTTAAAATGATAATTTTCTTTTAAAAGGGTTTTTGCTCATAAAATTTTACGAGTTTGAAATTTGTAATCTTTTTTCTTGCACAAAAAATTTTTCAAAAATTCATTGTTGAATTTTTACATGGAAATTTTATTTTATTCTTAATTGGCCAAAATTTATTTTTTTTTTCCATTTCTTGGTCCTTCAAACCCAATAATTTTTCTAATGGGCCCAATAAGCCCACTAATTTTTCAAAAAGCCCAATAAGTCTATTTTTGCTTTCTAACAAGCTTCAGAAGCTTATTTTAATTAAATTGTTAATTAAATTCGTTATATGAAATTTTATTTTTTGAATATATAATTTTTAATTTGTTACAATTTAGTACCTATAATTTGTTTTTATTCAAATTGAATTCTTTCTCTTTCGTATTTTTAGAGCTTGACAAAAGTAACAAATTTAAACCAAATCAAAGTCTCAAAAATAAAATAAATAAAAAAGAAAAATCCTAGAAATCTCTAGTATTATTCGGCCAAGGGCTTTTTCTTCAGCCCTTAGCCAACTTCCAAACCCTTATAAATAAGGGAATGTCTCTTCATTTAAAGGTCTTTAGATTTTAGGAAGAAAAAAAACCTTAAAAAACACTAAAATTCCTAAATTTTCAAGCTTTCAAAGTAGTTTTTTGGTAAAATTTTTAATTTTTGTTTATTTTATGTATGAATCTTCATTTTTGTGAGCTTTATGAATGCTTGAGCTCATCCCTTTTGATCTATGTTGAAAGGCCAAGTACGAAAGCTATGATCAACGTTTCATAATTTTGTTGTTAAATTTGATTTTTGCTAGAAATACTTTGATTTTCATCAAAGTAAATCATGTTTGTTGGTGGAAATAATATTATTTTCATTTATATATTTTTACGTTTTTTTAATATTTTCATATTGACTTATTCATTTTTTATTATGTTTTTATGCGTGTTTATACTTGGTAAAAGTTATGACATATATGTATGCTGATATTCATGAAAATATGTGATGAATAAAACTGTTTTAGTTGATTTATATGTTGGCCAAACATGTTTCTGACCTTTGATGAAATATTACCTCATGTTTTATGAAATTTGAGACTATTTCCTAAAGTTTAAAATTTGTAAGGGCTAAAAATAATTTTTTTCAAATTTTTGAAGGTTTTGGAAAGGTGATTCCAAGCTTGGCCGAACCATGGCTTTTTTATGATGTTTTTTTTTTATTTTTTTAGCCTAGATTGTAAATATGGAAATCTTAGGGACTAAATTGTAAAAATAAACTATTTTTGTTTCAAGGCCTTTCATGCTTGGCTGATTGCTTGTGGATGCTTGTGAAAGTGTTTTCATGTTTATTTTAATATGCATGAATATATTTTATGCATTTTTTATGATTTTTGGGCCATTTTATAATTTAGAAAATTTAGGGATTTATTTGCAAAATTGGAAAATTTTTACTCTAAGGCCATAAGTTGTTGGCCAAATGATTCTTATGATTTTTGACAAAATGTCCATGATTTTTTGTGACGAATTTTATGTTTATTTTGTGTAGGGACTAAATTGTAAAGCTAAAAAATTTTAGGGAACATTTAGAAAAGCTTTGTATTTTAGGATTAATGTGATATTTTTGATATTTTAAGAATATTTCTAGCATTCTAGTAGTCTTTTGAAGGGGTGTGAAAAATAATAAAACTTGTTGTATTTCTTTGGTTTTTTGATAAGGGTACGAAATACAATTTTCAAAGATTATGGATCTATTAGCAGCTTTTGCATTTTAGGTCAAACTTGATATCTAAATTACCTATGGAGGCTATAATTGTCATTTCATATCATTTTCAAGTCCTCTAGGTTACCGATATATTTCTATGCTACAGGTAAACCTTAGGGACATTTTAGTAATTTATCCTTGAACCTAGTCCTTTATAACCACCAAGATACTTCTATGTCGAAGGTACAAAATAAGGATAGGTTCATGTTTTTATAATGATATCAAGTCCTTTAGGGTACCGAGATACTTTTTTGTCGAAGATACACTTTAAAGGTATTTGAGTAATTCTTTTAGAACTAAGTCCATGTGATCATCGGGATACTTATATATCAAAGGTGCATGGCAGGAATAGGTTCACTTGCTTATGATGTCATCAAGTCCTCTAGGTTACTGCGATACTTATAAATTGAAAGCAGACCTTGGATATTTTAGTAATTTATATTAGAGCCAAGTCTTATATGATCATCGGGATACTTTTACATCGAAAGTGTACAGTAGGAATAAATCCATTTCTCTATAAAGTTTTAGAATATTTTAAGATATCGGATACTTATATGTCGAAGGTACTCTTTAGGGATGTTTCATTAATTTATTTTAAAATTGAGTCCTTTAGGTCATGGAGATACTATTATATAAAAGGTATACTTTGAGGGACATTTTGGTCTTATCGACCATATTTAGGTCCTTAAAGTCAAGTTTAGTAATTTTTGTCTAAATTGTATCTTAAGGAATTTTTAGATTATTACTTAAATAAAATTGAAATTTTTTAAAAATTAAGACAATGTCTCCAATGTTAAAATAGTGCACAGAATTTCTCCCAGCAAGTGGGAGACTTTCTACTGATTATTTTAATAACAAGATATCCTTTTGAAAAATAAAAATCATGATTTTTCAAATTGCAAAAAAATAAAACTTTTTATATTCATTCGGCTCTCCAACGAAGTACAAAAGATATCTTAATTTCTTAAACCTTTCATATTCCACTAGCTCTCTAGTGAGATACGACAGAGAATGATAAAAAACCTTCATGTTCTTCTAGTTCTCCAGAAGGATGCAAAAGATATTTTGATTTTCAAAAATATTTAAAACGCAATATTCTTGTACAGATAATAAATTTATTTATGAAAATTTTGAAATATGAGAATTATAATTAAAAATCAAATATTGAAATTGACTGAAGATCAAATATCATGTTAACACATGATTAATAAGCTATTGATTTTCAGGCATCACAAGAAGGTCAATCCTTACTTGTGATTGTAACCGACTTTCGAACCCTTTTGTATGATTTTTGGTGTAATCGTAGACTTCGAAGTTTGTTTTATGGGTTTCATAACCCTAGAAATATAAGCTCTGATTTGTGACTAATCCCACCTAGCAAATAGATTGGTGGCAACTCCAAAATAAATGTTCATTTTGTAATGACTATTTAGGGTTAAATTGAGTGAGCGATTCATTTCAACAACTCAATCCCGAAGAAAGATTAGAAAAAAAATAATAATATGGCCCCTAAAATGAAAGAAAAATAATGATGTATAGATATGTATATATAGGAATAAGGGGTACACCCACCATTTTAAGTCAGGCTGGTCAAGATTCATAAGCCATGTTGTAACAATTAGCTAGGAATTTTGGTTAATATAATTCTACTATGTAATGTCTTAGTTTAGACATTATCCATCTTAACATATTATGTCTTAATTTGGACAATATCTACATAAGAAAGTCTTGTCTACTATATTTTAAAAAGACAATAAAATTTTAGATTTCAAGAAATCTAAATGTTTTTTCTTAAATTAGTTATTAATTGAACTTTTTCAATTAAGTCCTCCATTTAATCATCTTTTATTTAATTAAGTCAAATTTAATTAAATCTCAATTTTAATCTGACAGTATCATCTTATTTTTTTGACTATTAGGTTCCCAACATATTGGCAATAAACATAATTAATCTGATCAATCATGCTTATAGATCAAGAAAGAGATCTAGCAACCCATCATGACTAGCCAAATGTTGAAGAATCGATGTGAGCTCATCAAACTTTTAGTAACCAACCTATTAATGTAATATAGTCTTTTCAACTTATATCTTGGAATAAGCATGATCATGTTACAATCTCTAGTCATCCTTCAATTAATGTTCAATCATGCAACTCAAGGTTAATAATCATAAATCTATGAGGAATGATTCTTTATAATTCATTATGCTTTAGCTAGAACTTTAATCCAATTAACCATAATTAAGATCATTTGATATATGTCTCAATGTCACTCGGAGTGGTAAATCCTCTCTGGATATCTTATCCATTTACCATACGGATCATGCCATATCCTATGTACCCTTATTTGGTATCCATCAATTCTGGATGCATTTATGGTAAATCTAAATATGGCACTCCTAATATAAGATAACCTAGTATTACGAGTTTGAGGACTGCTTACACGAATAGCACATGAGAACTTCTTCCATAAACACTTGAGTGACTAATATCAAATGGAGTTTTTATATGGGCCATGTTCAGTGATCTTGTTTCCATAAACAAGAACCAATATGCCATTGGCAAGTACCCATATACTTCAACTTCTATGAGATCACAGAGACATCCAATGTATGGAAGCTTAGCATATGCTAGTCTTTTTGCATTGTCAATGCCTTGTCTTGATAATACGATGACTATGAACATTTTTTTAGAAACACAGTTTTGATGCATAAGGATTTTATCATTGTAACTCATTATTATCTTTCAAGGCTATTGTGTTTCAAAGGTTTCATCTAATTATTGTTTGCATGATAGTCAATCACACCACTAACATGACGAAAAAACTTTGTCATTATAACATAGTAACATGAATATAGTTAATTGACTGTGTAACCTATTTCCAATCCGATTGGTTCAAGAGCACACCAACATGAATATCATGTTTGACTAATTAATGAGTGTTTCACAAATCAAATACATGAATTGCTAGATTAATGCTCATATTGCTTTATGATGATAAAAAAACACTATATTTTACGCATAATTGCTTTTATGCTTTAATGAACATATTTCTTGCATTATGATAATTGGTATCATATATGCTTAATGTTTTTTCATTTATTAACATTTGGTATCATTTGTTTCAAATCCTCGTTAACCTCATTGAACATTTTTTTTATTTTGACAAATTCATGAGCTTTTTGAATTTTTTTTATATATGACAATAGACTCTTAGAATTACTAATACTTTTCTTTTGCCAAGATGTCTTTTTTTTTTTTTTAAGTTTTGCAAGGTTCATTGAGATAAAAGCTTTTCATTAAAAGATGAAAACTTGCACTAGGAAGCAAATAAAGCATGCAACCTCTTCAAATCAAGCCAAAACCACAAAAGAATGCTCAAACACCTAGTCATGATCTTCAAAGTCCAAAATAAGTATATCTACAATGCTTGGTAAAGTTGAGACATCTACTAAACTAATGCTATTCAATTATTATCCCTTAGCATTAAGTTTAGTGGCATGCATGAGTTAATTATGTACAATTGGTATCTTTTTATGTAATGTATGCTTGAAATGTTTGCTAACTATGAATATTTGAACATGACTTTGAGTTGAGTATTTTGATATCTTTTGTTCTAACACTTGTTGTTAACAATTGATATCCTAAGTCTTAATTATGCCCTAACTCATAGACTAAAATGATTACATCTTTATGCATGTTCATTGATTGAACTATTGCATAAATGATCTTATTGATGTAGATGAATAAGCAAACATTTTTCTAACCTATGAAAGTTAGCTATAATTTTCTTGAAATTTTTTTCAACTTTCCATTTGGTTACTTGAATAATTATAAGTAGAATATATATGTACTAAAAATTCAACAATCCTATTATGCATCTAGATAATAATAGGATTAACATTCTTGAAATCCTTTAACAATTGGTTTATCTTATTACTCATAATCTCAAATGTGTTTAATTGTCTACAAGAATACATAAATTGCATGAACTACACAATTAAGCTTAAAATCATATATTTTCTCAGCAATTGGTATACATGCTCCTAAATGATTCATGATTGGTATATCTATTAGAAATCTTGTTGGAATTAGTCATTTAGCTTCAAGTTAATCTACCATTTACTTTTTGGATATTACAAAAAGGAGAACTTTAGGGGTAATCTACTTGTGCTTTATATATATGATAGTAAATAGGAAGATTTCACATATGCCTATATTATTTATATCTCTTGAAATCTTTAATATCTTGTGTTGGTGATCTTATAGCTAAGTATGACCAAAAATACTATCACCAAGTTTTTCAAAAAGCATTTTATAAAATCTTCAAAAATTTTTAATAATGTTATTATTAAGGGGGTTTTGTTGAAAATCTATAGATGAGTAAGTGAAAGTTTTACAAACAAATTCACCTTAAGTTTTGTCACATCAACAAGAGGGAGATTGTTAGCTGTAGTAGCTTTGAATTAATATTGGTTTTGATATAAATAAAACCCAAGCTTAATTAGCTTGTCTTTAAATAACCATGAATTATTTCAAATACACCTTAAAAAATACCTAAACTCCTTTAAAACACTTAAAAATATGTTCCTAATGCATACATTTGTATAAAACAGTTTTGAAATAAGTTTGTATCATTTAAAGTCATGAAAAACTCTTTAAATATGATTATTATATGAATGTATCGATACATTAGTTGTATGTATTGACACAATGCTTGATAGTAGTTTCAGATTTTTTGAAACCGTCAAATGTATCGATGCAGTTCTAATTGTATCGATACAATTTGATGTATATCAATACATACCTTAGATGTTTTGATACAAGGCTTTTTCAATTGTCATATTTTGTAAAAAAAAAAAATGCAATGTATCAATACATCTGGGTAGAATGAATGGGAAACACTTGAATGAAGCTCACAATGACTATATTTCTTCACCAAACATTCCCAACAGCCGTATTCATGTTCAACTTAAAAATTAAGCTTTTTCAACACCTCCAACAACATGATGAATCAAGAGATTAAGCTTAAAGTGATATTTTACATCTCTTATACATTTTCTTCTAAGTAGTTTATAATTGTATATGATTAATTTTTTTGTATCTTTAGATACACATTTCCTTAGTGCCTAAACTCTTGTAAACGCCTAACTTTTAAAGGTCCTACATGTTTAAAAAATACCTTTGTAAAAGGGAAGTTAAAACGAGAGGTTCCTACTTAGGCAATTGAAAAGTAGAGAAAGGCTCTATCTCAACCATAAAAAATAGAGAAGGTAGAGATTCTATCTTAGCCTTAAAAAAAATAGGGAATGTAAAGATTAAACCTTTTCCTTGCAAAGTAGATTGTAGGTACCTCATTTTATTTGGATTAATTTTCAAGGCATCAAAGGTCACTAGTCAAGGTGTCATCAAGGTCATTTGAGCAATGACAAATCAACTCCCCATCATTCCTAGCTATGGTAAAAGGTTCGGACAGGTACATAAAAGTCATATTTATGCTTGAAGGTACTAATATGAGGCTCCCACGTCATTAAAAATCAAATTTGCACATGTTGCATTGATACAAAAAGGTTATGTATCAATACTAGATGTGGAGTATTGATAACTAAGGCCTTTATAGCAATACAATGCTTACAGTAGCTAAAATCATTATTTTTGACCAAATATATCGGCACACAAGTGGGAGTATTGATACAATTCATGTGGTATCAATACAGGCACTTTAGTCTCGAGATACAAGTCATTTTGTATCAATATTGGAAGGCAAAATTGGTTATTGGTATCGATACAAAGTTCATTGTATTGATACACCAAGTCATTTTGCCTAGTTCATGCTACTTTTTAGCCTTTACACTATTGATTTAAAAGCCCGATTTGAATGGATTTCTAGCAGCAAAAACAATCCAAATTCATATCAGGCCTAACCATTGGACTTATGATTGATTAATTATATTTTTGAAGCCCAAATAGCCTTGGTAAGGGACATTTTCATGACTTAATGCAATTTGTTGCAATACTAATCTTTCGCATTGCTTAACTACATCAAGTGGCCTTGATCCACTGCTTTTATTGAGAAAGCCAATGGATTTAATGGGCAACTGAGCATAGTACTTTATCCACATTAAAGATACATGCACAAAACCCTAAAATGCCTTTACTTTTTATATTTTGCCTTTATTATTCACATGGCCATATAAAACCAATTTTAGCTCAACTGAAAGGGGATTCTCAGTAGACATACACACTCACAGACATTTTACACACTATTTATGGACCTCATTTTCAAGAAAAAAACTCTTCATTTTCGTAGCTCTTCCAAACAACCTCCAAAACCTCTATTTTCTACTCTTTTTTCACCACCAAGATCCCCTTATCCATTATACTACCCAAAGTTCATCTTTACCACTCCTTTTTGCTCATCTATAATAAGTAAATCGAAAAAAGGTGAGCTAAAAACCATAAAACACAAAAACCCCTTAAGAACATAAAAATCATAGCGTTGAAGATACAAGGGAAAAAGTGTTTTGCAAGATTTGTTGGTATATTCTTTATAATTTTCTCCTTATTTCTTTGCATACACACACATCTCATGTTATTCTAGCTAGACAATACTCATGAAGCCGTGACTTTCCTAGGAAAGCACGTATCTTTTATTTTGTTTTACGATATTTTGAGTTTTTTATGCTTGGGTGTTGCTTGAATGCTTAAAAATCAATTTTTTTCTTCACTTATCTTGAAATAGCCACTATTTCATGGATTTTTAGCATTCTTTGCCACATTCACGTTGATTATGCATTGTTATCTTAAGATGATTTGATGTTCTATTCAGCATAGTATGTTTTATTGTGGCCTTATGGCATAAAAATTCATGTCTTTGATGCTGTAAAAGTTATCCCTCATTTGTTTCAAGTCATGAAACATTTACTCACGTGTTTATCTCTTTTTCATCATAGGCATCCTTCTAAATGTTAATACATTTTCCCTATATTTATCGCATTCTTGGAATGATTTATATGATAAAAATGTTGTCTTGGTGTTGCTCCAATACATGTTAGTCCTTGATGCCATGTTTACATGCTTTACATAATTAAAAATGTTTTCTTAATGCTTTTTTTTTCTTATTATTTGCTGACATGCTCTATTTTATAGAAACCACTTTAACGCAGGCTCACATAATCTCAAATAAATGAGATTAATGTTAGCTTAAGCTTTTCCAACAAAAACTCTTATAATATTGGGGAAAATTTAAGCATTTTATGTTTGGAATCAGGATTAAACATGGTTAAATATTTGGATTTTTCCAAACAAAATAGCCTTTGGCATAGTCAATGAGCTATTTCATCATCCCAAACTACTACGAGTTTGTGTAAATGAGCCTAAAAAGCCCACGTAACCCATTCTTTTCTATCATGGAAGTTCGGCCCTCGGATCATTCTGGATAAGGGAGTTATAATTTTTCAAACTTTTGCTGTTTGGAATCCTAAGAATCAATAATTTGCATCTTGTTTGAGCCATTTCGACCTACCAAATGATTTCTTTGATTTTTTAAAATATTTCCCTAAAAAGTTTGTGAAATTCCTTTTTTAAAAAGGTATTGTTTGTAATTTAATAATTCTAAATGGTTCAGGGTGATTTTTTAGAAACCATTAAACCCTTTCCCTAGCCTATGCTATCAGGGCTAAAACAAACCCAACTTCAAAAATAAATTCCACCTAGAAAGTGATTTTCTGGAATTCTTAGAATATTTTTACATTAATCCTCATTGAGTTACTTTTCCAATGATACCTTATTTACTCCCTAAAGCCCTTGGATTAACTTTAAATAAATTTGAGAAAAGTGACAATATGATGTTGTCCCCTATTTTGGATTTAAAGAATTAAACGAACAGCTTGCTTGAGGCATTTGAATGCCCTGAAATACATCTGAATGATTCCCATTAAGTCCAGTGTCATAAAACAGATACTTAAGGCTTAAATCAAGGCTAAACCTGAACAAATTAATTTTATCTTTTATTTAAATTACCGGTTTTAATTTTAAAATAACTATTTTCATTATAGAAATATATATTCCTTTTATTTTTCAAAAAAAAATCCAAAAAATTATCATCTTTGTTGATACTCTAACCCCGTCCTTTGAAGGATACTCCAACCTTATTTTTTTCAAACTCCACACTAAGTTTCTTATCTTTGGGGATACTCTAACCTAATTTTTCAAAGGGATAATCCAACCCCATCTATCAAACTAAAAAATCCAAATTTTCTCTCTTCTAAACAACCCCAGGCCTTTTAATCAAAACTTTCTTTTTTGTACCTCAAGTGACAATCAAGTCCAAACATATCTTAACATATTTATTCTGGTTATTCTTCAATAATCAAAGATAATTATGGGATAAATTTTAGCTATCCTTCTTTTCTACACTTTCATCTATTTATTTTTATGCAATGTTATTATATTTGTTTTCGTCTCACTAACATGTATCCCTTCTATAGTGTTTGTTGTGCATTTATATTTTCAAATCATTTTTTTGAAAATTAAAAGACAATGTTCTGTGTTGTATCTCTTCAGTGCTTGATGTGGAATATATAATTTTCAAAATTAAATTCGACGCCCATTTTTATAGAAAATCCCTATATTCCCTACATTTTCGAGGTGCATACATGATTTAAGTTTTTCTTCAAAACCCAGGTTTACAAATTTTAAACAAAATTCATGTATCAAAAGGGGATTATATCAAAAGAATGGCAAGCCAAAATTGAAGAAACCAAAACCAATATAAGACATGGCTAGCAGGTACTGACTTCAGGCATCGTTCGAGTGTTAATTCTTTGCCTTGCGTAACCAATTTTTTAACCCAACCAATAAATCTCTAGGCCGTAGACCTTGAAATCGATGTTTTAAGTTTTGTAACTCAAAATATTAGTTTTTAATAGGCATCTGATCATGCCTAAAATGATTAGTGGTGACTCCAAGTCTTTAACCACTTCATGGTGGCCATCCAAGATCGATCGAATGAGCAATTGGTCTAATGATCTTTCCCCTTACTATCATCTTATCACGCCTACTTCAAATCCTGATCAAGGGATAACCTAAAGGCAATTCCCAACAATTCTTTTTTAAGTTGTGTGCATCACTATTCGAGTGATTCAGGCGGCTGTCATGCTTTGGGCATGAAAAGAGGGCACATGTGACATAGACAATTCAAGTTAGTAAATTGGCGAAATTCAAGAAAGGGAGGCCAAGGCAGAAGACGTAAGTAATTAAGGTCAAACCTCTTTAAATACTTGTGTTTGCTTCTCTTTCCTTAACTCTTTAATTATTTTTATTACTTACTAACTTGTACTTCAGAGCTTGTTATTTAGATTTCTTAATTTCACTTACCAGAGTTTTAATTTGCAAAAAGATTTTGAGAGATTAGTTCACCCCCTCTTGATTTCATTCACCACTAGTTCTAGCATTTTCAAATAGACTTTTTCCTAATTTCCATCTAGTTGTTGGGAACTTAGGAAAATGTTTTAAAATTAAGAATTTTATTGTCACTCAAATTATTAAAAACAAAAAGATATTTATCTTCTTATATTGTTATTTTTATCATTCTTGATCATCATGTATCATTAGTCATTTGAGATCCATCTTTTCTAAAGATTTGAATAAAAGGTGGTACTCGACGAAGGTAGTTATTGGAACTTTGTCTAGTTGTCTAAAGTTTTCTAATAATTATTATTTTTCTAAGGAATATCATTTGGATATTTTGATGGAATATGGATGAAAGAGATTTTAAAATTCCATCTAGTCATTGGGTAATTCAGATAAATGCTTAAACCTCGAGAACCTTTGTCCCTTTCTATCTAAAAGCAAAGAAATTTATAAACTTTTATGGAAGTATTTTTAAATGCAAAATTAAGATCATTTTATCAAATTCAGGGGATAATACGTGATTAGTTGGTACCATTTTCAAATGGGTTTTATAAAGCGCTAATATCTTCCCTTAATAATTATATTCTTGAACCCAATCTAGTTTAATATTTTTCTTTCAAACCCAAGGTTTTTCTTTTTATTAAATCTTAATTTAATTTTAGATTTTTTAAGAAATAACCTAGATAAAAGGATTGGTGGCAACTCATCATCTTTTTCAATTTTCGAACCAAATTGTTTCTAAAATGTTCTTATATTGAAAAATTGTTATGAGTATATAGCCCCTAGTTGTAATTTTTTATACGGGTTTTATATTTTTCATGGACTTTGTCTAATTAGTACTTACTAACTCTTACTTTGTGCAACCATAATGAAGGCAAGCCTTTAATCAGATGATAGGTAAGTAATTAGCATGCATAATTAGTAGTATAACCTTGAGCAATTCAATTATCTATACAAAAACTCCAACAAAAAAGGGAATCTTTTATTTTTTAGGGTGATATGAGAAATTCATAGAATTAAAGGACTCATTGCAAATATCAATCTAGATGTTGAAGAGCTTAGGAAGCATATTGAATCTAATGATCTTTTTTAAGTTGATAAATGATATTTTCTTGGAAATTAATAAAAATACTTCCTTTTACTTCTACTTTTATTTAGCATTATTTATAATTATTTATTCATTTTGTTTTTGATTAATTAATTTCAATATTTGTTTATATTATCTTTAAGATTTTGTAAAAGATAATTTTTCAAATTAAGATTAAGTTTGATAGTTTGTTTAAATATTGAAAAGTTCCCGGCAGTTATCATTTACAAAAGAATATATCTCGATTTTGACAGAATATTATGGCGTGTTAGATGAAAAAAGATTTTTTAAAAAATTTTAACTAGAAATACCCAACATTGAAATTTCCCATTTTACTCAATCAATTTTTTAAGAATTATTTTTAAATATTGCAATAAATTTTTTTAAAAAAAAATTAGACAAGTACCATCGTCAGATGGATGTCGTTGGAGTGCTTATATCTTGGAGTAATGCAAATTGGTTCTTTTTTGGTTTTTTCCTCAAAAAATTGTTATTTTAATTAATTTTAAGATTTTTTTTTCAAAAATGAATTTTTATAAATGGTTTATCATACTTAACCTAAAACCAACGAATAAAAAAAATCAGATTGGATCTTGTAGAATTTGAGAACTAATGATCTACTTAGTCCAAACTCTATACAAGAATTGTCTTATAGTTGAATCAGTCAAAAATCGTCAACTAGTATAAATAAAAAATAAAAAAACTTGATTGAACTTGCAAAAATTAGTTTTATATGTTTTTCATTTTTTTTCTCAAAATTTTATTTATGATTAATAAGATTTGAACTTTTAATTTTTACTTTTATATAAAAAGCCAAATAATAGAGTCAACTGTAGTTTTTTTTTTTGTCAATTTTAGTGTTTAAACATAAAAAATTATAGATACATCAAACTGACTGGTTTAGTTGATTGAATTAAGAATCGAAGATATGATTGTTTTACTTTTTTAACATAGCCTAAAATGATTGATGTCATTCTTTTAATTTTCATTGACTAATTTTATTTTTAAATTGGATAATTATTTTCTTAATATCAAAAAAATTAGAGTTATGCATTTTTTGTTTATTTATGCTATTATAAAAGAATACTATTATAAAAAAAGAGATTGAGTTGGTCTAATAAGTTAATTGAACGTCAACTAAATTAAAAAATTATCTTAAACCAAATTAAAATAATAAATTTAAGGACGCTTAAGTATTTTTATGTTCTAAAAAAAACCTCTAATTTAAAAAATTACCGACATTTTTTTAAAATAAATTTTAAAAAAAATCATTTTTTTTAAAAGAGCAAATTTAATATATATTTTTTTCATATTTTTTCATCTATCCACATGAAAAAACTACTTACTAATTTCACTTCTAAAAGTAATTGTTTCACATATTTTTCACATAGTTTTTCATCTATCTACCCTATTCTAAGAAAACTACTTATACTTTTTTATATATTAATTTAATAAACTCTTTAAAATTAATTTTTAAAAATATCATCTTTTTTTCACTCACATAGTAAGATTCTTTATCCGTGGCTTGGGTAGTCTGCCCGACCTTGGCTCAGTCGAACTTAGATCTGTGATTTTTTTTATTTTGAGCTGGCTTGAAATAATATTTTTATATTAAAATAATATATTTTTATTTAAATTTAATTATAAAATATAAAAAATTAATATAAAAATATTTTTTTATAAATAATAATTTAAACAGATAAACTGAATCAAAACTAGATTTTAATCTAAATTTAAAATTTTAAAAATTTTTAAATCGTTGACTCAGAGTTACAGTCACGTATTGATATGCCCTGATAATAAGTTTTCCTATTCATTCTTTCAATTTTTATTTAATGTCGGGGGAAGAACAAGCCGACAGGCATCAAACGACATAGTTTTATCCTGGGAAGAAAACGGCACGTCGTTTAACTGTAAAGTGCCTGAAACGCCTGCTCCTGCGCAAGCCTTGCGTTGTAGCGTTGTCTTATGTCGCTGCTGCGTCACTGAGTTATATGCGTAGGTTTTGATTCGATCGGATTGCGGAAGATGAGAGTATATTCCATATTCATTATCCTCCTGCTTATCATTGTTTCAGCTTCTTCTACTCCCAAACACCCTTTTCTTGGAATCTCTCCTCAAGGTCTTTGATATATTTATTTAATCTATCTTCAAGTGATCTTTTAAAA
>JBBYHK010298575.1:10238-21890 GCA_038382065.1 Adansonia grandidieri | reverse complement strand
AGTAATTATGATAGCACAATAGCTCAATAATAGTTTCCAACAAACACAATCAACCCAAAGCAAGTAAAATAATCAATCACACAAGATTTGATATTTTTACATGTAAAAACCCTTTAAAAATAAAAGGTTAAAACTAGGGACTTGAAAGTCAACTTAAAATCTTTACTAATACAAAAGTACGACCACGAAATCACAAGAATTGGCTAGCACAATGAATACACAACTCTACTTCTAGCTGCTAACAAGTGACACAAAAATACGAAGAGAGAAAGTTGAAAAATTCACCAAAAATGAAGGTATTATTCACATAGTAGATCCATGAGCTATTGTGCTTGGATGATGAATCTGACAGTTCAAAATGAACAACTATGAATCCCCTAGAAACAATCAAAATTTAGCCAAATTGGACCATGGATGAACCTCTGATTGTTCACTCGATCAAAACTGCTCAAAGTTTCAAAATTTTGCTCACTCTATTTCTCTTAGCTTGCCTGACACTTTTCCTTTCAAAAATGAAGATGCTAGTTGCTGCATTTTTTTCTCAAAATGAGATAAGAAAATGCCTAAAATGGGTTTTAAATGGGCATTGGGTCTCCATATAAGAGGGACATAAAAATAGCCCAACAAACCTCCCCCTTAAGACCATATGGAGGTGTTTTCCATCTCGACGATTAAGTAGTAGGTTTCAAACTTTCCTTTTTGTAAGGCTTTGGTCAAAATATCAGCACCATTATCATTGGTATAAATTTTCTCAAGTTCTAGAAATTTAGCATCTAAAAAATCTTGTATCCAATGATACCTAACATTATTATGTTTAGACTTAAAGTTAAAGGTTGAATTCTTAACAAAATGAATAGTACTTTGGCTATCACAAAACAAGACGTAACTCTCTCGAATAAAGCCAAGTTCTGGCTTAAATCTCTTTATCTAAAAGAGCTCCTTGCATGCTTCGATAACTGCATTGAAATCTAACTCTTAGTGGATGATTTTATAATTACCAAAATACAACTCCTTTTGCAAAAGTGATCAATTAACCTAAAGTAGACTTTCAAGAGTCAATATTCCTAGTTGTGTTAGAATCTATATAACCAACTAAAATGGGTTTCTCTTTACCAAAACAAAATTCCAAGTTAAAGGTACCTTGAAGATATCTCAAATCTATTTCACTGCATTCCAATACTTTTGACCTAGATTAAAAAGAAATAACCTGATTGTACCAACAACATGAGCTAAGTTAAGTCTTGTGCATATCATTGCATACATTAAACTACCCATGGCCCAAAAATGGGGAACTTTTTGCATGTCTTTCTTTTTCTTTTTTTAACACTCAATCTAAAGCGCGTAGCAAAAGAAGTGTTCACCATTTTAGCTTTCTCCATATTGAACCTTTGAAGTACTTTTTCAGTGTACTTCTATTGTGATAAGCATAATTTCTTAAGCTTTCTATCATGTGTCAACCTTACACGAAGAATTTGTTCTGCTAGCCCCAAGTCCTTCATTACAAAGGATTTACTCAATTTTTGCTTCAATATGTGAATCCTAGAAGTATCACGACCAATAATAAGCATATCATCAACATAGAGCAATAGAAAAATAAAATCAATATCAAAGAATATCTGAACAAAGACATATTGATATGAAGTAGACTTCTTGTAGCCATGCTACCTCGTAGCAGACTCAAACTTTTTATGCCACTATATCAAAGCTCGCTTCAAACCATACAAGCTCTTCTTCAATCTGCACACATAGTCCTCTTTTTTCTTGTGTAGTAAAGGACTCTGGCTACTCCATGTAAAGCTTTTCCTTTAAATCACCATGAAGAAGAGCAATTTTCACATCCATTTTTTGACTTCTAAGTCATGAAAGATTAAAGTTCATCTTTCATGGCTTTAACCCACAGATCATTACATTCACTTTCTATAGCCTCTTTATAACTTTCTAGTTCTACTTTAATAGTAAAAGGAATGTATTAATTAAAAGAATGTCTAGTAAAAGGCCGTCGATCTCTAATAGACCTCCAAAGTGGAAATGCTACTAGAGCTATAGGTGCCTGGTGTTGATCATTCACAACATCATCCATGGGATCGTTAAATTCACTTATACCTTACTGGTTCATCATCAGTTTCTTCTTGCATGCCATCTTTAGCTAGATTTAGTAAAGTGGCTAAAGGAATTGGACCCATGCAGTCAACTCACCACTATTTAGTGGATTTGTTTTCTCCACCTAATTAATGTCATTAATGGTCTGATTCTCAATGAAAATAACATATCTACTTTTGACAAGCTTCTTTTCAACTGGATCATATAGCCTATGCCCAAATTCATCTTGGCCATAACCAAGAAAGATAAATTGCTGAGTTTTGGCTTCTAACTTTAGCTCTCATCTTTTAAAGCATGAACAAATGCCTTGCAACTGAACACATAAAGGTGTAGGAAAAACTGATCAAATGTGCAGCGAAATTTTTAAAAGTTTTTTAATCCTATTGTACTAAGTCGTGTTGTTATATATAATAAAACCATCTTAAACAGTTACCTGAGTTGCAAATCTAAAGATGTCATCCAAGAATTCCAAGATCTATGTGAAAGCTTCAACCAACTAGCCTTTTCCACTATTCTCCAACTCTTGATGGTAGAGTGTGTAGGTAATTTTTGTCTCGATCAACTTCGGATTTGTACAACATGATTCTCTTTAATGGTCACCTTGTGCCACCAGGTTTAGAATCACAAAATATTGTGATTAAAAACCTCTAAAGTCTAAGAAAAAGCTCTCGGCATAAGCCTCTTATTTATGTTAGGTGACAAGGTAGCCTAATTTTAATTTTTTTAATCAAAACAATTATTTTATTAATTCCGTAAAACCTTATGTGGCGCCAACCCTAGTATGAGTGCCTATCATAATTTGGCTCGAGCTTTAGTGTCCATAGACAATATTTTGGCCCACATTGATTTTATGGAATTTAGCCTATTTAATCTGAATACTAATTAATTCTGATAAAATTGTTAATTTTATTTACCCCAATAATTTTCCATAACTCTAATTCTAATTTGAAATAAAATCATGATAATTTTATTCGAATAGATTAATTATGCACTAACTATCAAAATAAGATTAACTATAATAAAAATAAATAATTTAATCATAAATTAAAATTAATAAATAAAATAATTTTTTAAATTTATTTAAAATATTATCCATATTTAATTTATAAATAAATATTTAAACAAGTCTTAATAGATATTAAATTAATTATATAAATAATTAATTTTCCATATCTATGTAATTTAAATTAATTCTTATATTTATCAAAAGATAAATATTATTAACTTAAATTACTAATTCTTGTCTAAATAAATATTTAATCAAACTAAATGTATATTCTAAATAAATAATACCAAAAAATCATTTTCATTTATTTACTGGAATAATGCCCACATTCCTGAAGTGAGTGAATCCGACGTACCACTTCACCATATTGAGAATTTTTCATCTCTGGATATTCCAATCAATAACCAACCGTTAAGGTATTATATTGAGCTAGTGGAGGGACCAACTTGACATATATAATTAGTCTCCAATAATCTATGCATTAGTTATTCTATCCTGAATAATTAATCGCATAATTATTAATCTCTGAGTCATACCACTAAAGACCTAAGACTGCACCCCTATATGCCATATTACGTAAGTTTTATAAATAGCCTTTTAGTCTAATGACCTTATTATTTGTGTAATACTGTCATATGATATTCGTGATCAACTTAAGGTTAAAAGTCCGCTTTACATACTTGATCACCTTATCTTAAAGTTCCATTATACTTTCCATGTGAAAATGATTGTTCAGCATATGTGAACAATTTATCATATCATTTGACATACAAATGATCGAGGACTCGTCCATTTTCACTGTACTGTATAATGCCTTTTAAGAGAATAATTTTAACTTTTTATGGAGCTATAATTCCATATCTATGGGTAAAGCTCTCATTGAGTATAAGTCATATGCCCAAAAACTGGTCTAGTAGAGACGCTTTAGCCTTTAAATGTTAAAGCATAAAAATTATACATATAGAGTCAATTACTTACCCAGGATTACGGTAATTATATAATAAATGTCAAAAGTGAATTAATCCACATAAATAGACTTATTAATTAACTAATTGCACCTTGGCCTAGTCTAATATATCACCACCTCTAGGTAATATATCCATGTCTTTACTTAAGAGTTAAACTGCTCTAGATGACCAAGACAAGCCATCTCCCCAATTGGATTTAGACAACATAATAGTCTTAACATGAATTAATTGCTCATATTACCCCATAGAGTATGGACTATTGATTTAGACTACCTTAGAATGTTGTCTTCTCGCATTAAAGTCCATTATATGCAACATTCTAACAGTGTAAACACAAGTAGTCAATGAGCCATATTTGCTTACATTTACCTTAACATGTAAATCTAAATGAGGATAGAATAGCAATGATATAATGTTAACTCAAATATAAATGAATATAAATAATCAGTTCAAATTTATGAAATACATCAAAATGTCTTTCATCTTTAGGGCATTCTTAACATAAGGTGATCATAAGAAACATTTTTGCCAAACTAAACTTTGTTTGGAACATCACTTGATGGAGGAACATTAAAAGATAGATTAATCATATGTGCCACTATGTACAAAGCTTTAGCCCAAAAAGATCTTGGCAGCTTTGCGTCTGAAAGCAAACATCTAACTTTCTCAATCAATTTCCTGTTCATTCTTTTGATCAAGCTATTCAATATCTTTAAAAGTGTTTTCTAATGTCTGAATCTCTGTTGTTGACAATACTTATCAAATGGTCCACAATATTTGTCTCCATTATCAGAATGGATACACTTCAACTTCTTCCTTGTTTGCCTCTCAATTGAAGCTTAAAACTACTTGAACACATTAAATAGTTAGTTTTTTGTTTTCAGAGAATAGATACAACCTTTTTTTGAATGGGCATCAGCAAAAGTGATGAACTAATATGCACCACTATACAACCTTAACTTTAAAAGACCACAAACATTAGAATAAGCTAACTTGAACGAATCAAATTTTCTTGACCAAGGATGCTCTTGAGTAAAACCCTTTTTTTTAAATTTTTTAGCCAAACAATGAGCACAATTCTTCAATGTAGCACTCTACAAACTAGAAAGCTAATTCTTCTTTGTCACGACATGGTCGAGATTTGAATCTTAACTAGCTAAACTTAAAAAGACCAGTGTACCCCTCGTTCCTATATAATCAACATATCATTATTCTTTTATTTTTATTTTATGGGTCATGTCATTATTATTTTCTCCTATTTTTAGGACCAATCTAGATAAATTGCTCACTCGACTTCACTCTAAGTAGTCATTACAAAACAACCATTTATCTTGGAGTCACCACTAATTTATTTTGGCTTTGTGAGATTAGTCTCCTATCAGAGTTTGTGTAATTCTACGGTTATGAAACCCATAAAAACAAACTCTGAGATCTACGATGATACCAGAGATCGCATGAGAGGGTCCAAGAGTCAATTACAATTATGAGTAAGGATTGATCCCTTTCATAATGCTCGAAAATCAATACCTTATTAATTACATGTTAATTTAAATCTTGATTTTTATTCAGTTTCCATATTTGATGTTTAATTATGATTCTTGTATTTCAAAATTTCTAATCTAAAATTTATTATTTCATATAAAAAAATTAGGTTTTAATATTTCTGGAAATTAAAATGTCTTTTATACCCCATGAGAGAGTTGAAGGAATAAAAAAAGCCAAAATATCTTTCACACCCAATTAGAGGACCGAAGGAATATGAAAGGTTTTATTTTAACAAACAAAATATCTTACGTACCCCACCAAAGGACTAGAGGAATATGAAAGGCTTCATTTTCACAAAATTTGAAAAATCTCAATTTTCATTTTGAAAAGGATATCTTGTTATTAGAATAACCCATAGAACCCCCTTTCATATGCTAGGAGAAATCCCATGTAGCACTTTAACTAGGAGATATTGCCTTAATTTTTGAATATTTATTATTCTATTAAAAATAATAATGTTTGTCCTAAAACTCCATTTCAACTTCACATATGAAACTAGACTCAAGGACCTGAACCTGGTTGATAAGGCCAAAATGTCCTCTAAACTACCTTTGACATAAAAGTATCCTAGTAACTCTAAAGGACTTGGCTTTAATGCAGAATTACTAAATATCCCCTAAGATATACCTTCGACATGAAAGTATCTCGGCAACCCTCAAAGAGACAAATATGATCATAAGAGACAAATCTATCCCTAATGCATACCTTTGCCATGAAAGAATCTTGATAATTACATAGGACTCAATTATAAGGTAAAATTATTAAAATGCCCTTAAAGACTACCTTCATCATAAAAGCATCTCGGTAATCCTAAAGGACCTAAAAATGATAGAAAAATGATAATTTTACCTTAAATGGGCAACTCGGATGTCAAAGGTGACCTGAAATGCATAAATTAAACTAAGTCCCTAAATTTCTCAAAATTGTATTTTAGCTTCAAAATGGCTAAAAACGAAAGAAATGTTCCTAAAATGACTAAAATACCCTAGATTGATAATTTAATGTGGGAAAAAACCTTTTTGACCATAAAATGCTTGACTTTACTAAGTGATTCCTGAACTTTTCTAACTTTGCATAATGATCCCTACATGAAATAAACATCACAATTAACCATCAAACATTTAACAAAAATCATGGAAATCATTCCAAAAGTCATAAGCATTCGACCAAGCACCTTTGGCCCTAAAAGAATTTTTCCAAATTTTACAAATTAGCCTTTAAATTTTTAAAATTACAAAAAGACCCCTAAGTCTAAAAGATGTATTATAGCATGTTAAAAATACATAAAACATAGCCCTAAGTGTATATGAAACTTGTGGCCAAGCAAGAAAGGCCTTAAAACATTTTTTTTTAATTTTTGTAATTTAGTCTTTATATTTTTTATAATTATTAAATACTTAAAAAATAAAAAACATCATCAAATTACTTTGTTTGGTTCAACCAAGGCTTGGAAATAATTATCCAAAGCCTTAAAAATTTTGAAAAAAAAAATTATTTTTGCTCCTTATGATTTTTAAAAATCCTAAAATAATACAAATCATCATAAAAATAATAAATAAAATTAAAACCAAGGCCATTATGAGTTTTGATCTCCATGAAAAAAAACCCATTAAAAATCTTCAACATAATAATCATATATCTTAGTTCAACCAAGCTCAAATCAACATATAATGTAAGAAATCATAAAAAACAAAGACATAAACATGCTTTATTAACATATAAACATGAAATGGCAAGGAAACTAGTAACAACATGAACATAAACACATGAAAAAAATAAACATCATACCAATAAAACATATCATATGATGAAAATTAATTATATATCTCCATGAAAAAAAACCCATTAAAAATCTTCAACATAATAATCATATATCTTAGTTCAACCAAGCTCAAATCAACATATAATGTAAGAAATCATAAAAAACAAAGACATAAACATGCTTTATTAACATATAAACATGAAATGGCAAGGAAACTAGTAACAACATGAACATAAACACATGAAAAAAATAAACATCATACCAATAAAACATATCATATGATGAAAATTAATTCATTGTTAAGAAAAAATCAAACATAACAATTAAATCAAAGAAAATTGTTTATAGTATTCATAATTTGCCTTTCAACAAGGATCAAAATCCATGAGCTCAAGCATGATTTTGGCTTAGTAAAAGAAGAATAATGAATGAAATGAACAAAAACTAAGAATTTTCTAAGTGTTTCTACTTAAAAGTGTAGAAAATGCTAGAAAACTTGATTTTCTTAAGTGTTTTTGCCATTTTTTAAGCATCTTTCCCTTATTTATAGGGGAAGGAGTTTGGCCAAGGTAGGATAGAATCCCCTTGGTCAAAAATGCTTATTATTTTGTATTTATTATTTTAATTTTTATTTCATAATTAATATTTAACGCATAATAAATATTTTCATCTTTTTGTTATTAATTATCAAACAAAAGTCAACAATCTAAAAGCATGAGTCATGTGGGCTAGGTTTAGGCTTAATGATAATTTGATGATATTAAGCTTAACGATAAAATTCAATTCCAATTAAATTAATTCTCATATAGTTAAATTATCAAATTCTGAAATTGAATACAACTATCTATGGATTTTTGAAAATGTAGGAAAAAATAAAATTTTAATTGTAACTTTTGTAAAAAATAAAGTGGAAGGACTAAATTGTAAGAAAGTAAAAGTTATAAACTCAAGAAAAGCAATTTCACATGATAAATTCAATTATGAATTTAGTCACATAAGAAGCCTAGTTAAACATTCATATGAAAATTTTTAGCCCAAAAGAATTAAAATAATTTTTTAGAGAAAGAAAAAGTGAATTAAAAATTTCAAACTCGTAAACATTTATAAGCAAAAATACTTTCAAATGAAAATATATTTAATAAAAATGAATAAAAATTTCAAAAATCTATATCTACGATATTTTACTAAAATATGTGAAATATTTAAAACTTTAAACTCTAAAAAATTTAACTAAAAAAATTTGCAAATAAAAATTCATATTTGGGAACAGAGAAAACTCTAAAAATACATTCAAATATTTATAAATATGAGTTGAATTCAACATATTATTCAAAATATTAATTTATAAAATAATAAAAATAAAAATCTAAAATCTAGAACAAATTTAATAAAAAATTTTCACAAGTAGAATACTCGCGGTACTATGAAAAATCAAAATTAAATACTAAAATTAATCATTTGACACCTCATGGTATAAAATGCCGATACATTTTTTCTTGAATATTTTTATTTTTCAGGTTGAGTATTGGCATAAATGCCACATGGGTATCGGTAAAAATACATGATGATCTATTCCTAAAATTACATAAAAAATTATGAAAATTTCCTAAAAATGGGAAATGTGAATGTGATATTATTTGCAAAAATGAATTTTAAAATTTGACAACAAATATTTAAAAGCTAAATTTTCTCTTGAATATTTGTCCTTTCTATCTGAGATTTATGCTCGATGACCTTCGAAACTACATTTTTCTGTCACATGCATGTGCAACCATTAGTTATAAATAAATTGGTTTTGAAAATGCCTAGACTATTTGGAAAAGGTCAAAAAGGTTTACCAAGGTAGAACCTAAGTCGAAAAAGGTTGACTAAGGCAAAACTAAAATAGTATACTTGGGTATGACTAGGGCGAAACATGAGTCAAAAAGAGTTGACTAATCTACCATGATAGTCAACTTGGATATGACCATAACGAAACCTAAGTCTAAAAGAGCTAACCAAGGTAAAACCTAATTCAAAAGGGTTGACCAGGGCAGAACCATGATAGTCAACATAGGTATGACCAGGTAAAACCTAATTCAAACTTGGGATATAGAGAAGGTCTAATATTTGATATGTTTGAAATGAGGCAAGACTCATCTTTTGATTTTGAGGAAGTAAGTATGTTGAAAGATTTTTACTTTTCTATCGTATCACATTTAGCTTTTAATCTGCAAATCATTAAATGCAATGGATACATAATGCATATGATCTAACCTATTTTAGAGTTGAAAGAATTTTTAGAAAATGTAGTAGATATTTTTTTATTTTGCAAAGTGGGCCTGTGCTCTACTTGGAGTTAAAGGCATATTTAAAAAATATTATGGATATCTCTTTTTCTTTTTTTGGCAAAAGGAGCCAGTGCTTGAACTTGAAATTAAAGGCATCTTCAGAAAATGTTGTGGATAAAATAATCCTACTCCTATACTGGAGTTGAAGGCATCTTAAAAAAATATTATATGCAAAATGAACCTACTCCTATATTTAGAGCCAAAGGCAACTTTAGAAAATGTTATGGGCAAAAAGAGCCTACTTCTATACTTGAAGTTACAGGCTTTTTTAGAAAATATTATAACATTTTTATTTCTTTTGATGAGAGGAAAACTGTGCATATCCTTAACCTCTCTTCTAGGAAAATCAGCTAATTGTTTTCTTCTCGTTGGAATGTTATTTAACCATTTATCCCAAATATTAGAAAACATTATTTGTCCACCCTAATCCTTCATAGAGTGTCCAAAAGATTTAAAATATTACCTAATGTCTCTATAATGTTTTAACCTCATTCCAAAATAATGTAAGAAAATCACTTTGTCATCCTTTTTATTATTTTCCATTTCCTTAAATGGTAAAACACCATTTAACAAAAATGTTAGCATTGTCAAAAGGTAATCAGATAAAGTTATAAATAAAGATATGTATTTGTATTCCAACAAGAGAAAGAGGTACTATATTGGTTTTTCAACAAAAATAATGATAAGATATAAAAGGAATTCACATATTACTCAGATAAATGAAATCTCTTAATCAATTTTTCAAAAATCTCTTCTAAACAGGATGTTTGCTCTTGTGCAAATTCATCTCTTAAGAATGTTTTTGACCATACTATGCCTTCTTTTTCTAGCCTTAACTTTTCAACAAATTATACTCTGTTCATTTCTTTTCAAATGCTTATGCTACCCTTTTTAGGTTTTCAATTGAAAGCCCCCCCTTTTGTTGCCTTTGTTTAGACCCTTTTTGGGTTTTCATCCTTTTTTAGTCATTTTTTTATTTTTTTTCTTTTTTGTTTATGACATTGCCTTTTAAGCATAATCTTCTTTACATTGTAAAAATTGATAGGGTTTGGTAAAGTGTCATTATCCAATTTTGCCAAAATTAATGCTCCTCTAGAAAATACTTTCTAAACCATATAAGGCCCTTTCCAATTTGGTGCCTATTTGCCTTGTTGATCTTTTTAGGTGTTAAAGATTTTCTTCAATACCAATTCCCCCTCGTGGAATTTCCTAGGGCAGAGTTTCTTATCATGGCTCTCTTCATTCTTTTTTGATATATATGCCCATGTAGGATCACTTTCAGCTTCTCATCTTTAATCAAATTTAACTATACATATCAATATCAATCTTAGACTAAGTCAACTTCTTCTAATTTGCTCTCTATTAGTAACCAGAGTGAGGGGATTTCAATTTCAATTGGTAAAATGACATTCATGCCATAAACCATGAGTATAGAGTAGCTTTAGTTAAAGTCCAGATTGAAGTTCAATAAGCAAGAAAGGCAAAGGGGAGTTTCTCATGCTAATCCTTATAGTCTCCACCATTTTCCTCGTAATCTTCATGATATTCTTCTTATATTTATGATATTATCATATTTATGATGATAATTTCCACCATTATCCCTACCATCTTCCTGCAATCTTCTAGTATTTATGATATTATTTATGAAATTTCATGATAAAAAAACTTTGTTTAGGTGACATATATACTTTAACCGAATCTAATAGAGATTTTTTATGATGTTTTTATGTTTTATGATGATTTAGGTTATTTTAGTGTATTTGAAACCTGTAGGGACTAAAAACAATTTTACTAAAAAATTTATAGCCTTCAAAGAGTGTTTTTCGTCTTAGCCAAATTATATGGGTGCTTTTTTATGATGATTTCATGTTTTTAGGTTATTTTGTAAATATTAAAAGGTTCAAGCACTAAATTGTAAAAGTTTAATTTGTTTAGGCCATG
>JBBYHK010298464.1:0-26947 GCA_038382065.1 Adansonia grandidieri | reverse complement strand
CTCAAAAAAATAAAATTAACAATAAAGTTAAGCTTTTGTGCTTTGGGCATGTTAAATTTGCTATTCTCTGTGGAACCCTTTCCCTTCAATTTTTCTGTTAATTCTTTTATTATTTAAATTTTATTTTAAGGTGATTTCTCTTTTTTATAGCACATTTTTAAAATTAGTCTCCCATCCATATAAATTACTTAAATAAAAATAATTTTATAATATTTAAATAAAAAATCTATATTTATATTATATTTGATTGAGTTTAAAATATTATATATTATATAAATTTTAATATGTTAATAATAATTTTTTATATAAATTTTGATAAATATTTTATTTTTTTATATTTTTTATATTTTAATTAATTTTTAATGTAATATTTATATTATGTAATTATATTTTATTTAAAATTATTAAATTTAATAAAAATTTTGGACAACAGAAACCAACAAAAGCAACAAAAAAGTAGTTATCACGCCAACAGCCGAGTTGCGTTAGGCGTTTTGCTTGCGACCCGGTTTACCGTTCCCTGCAAGCCGCACTAAATTTGAAAAATGTCCTCCACTCATTTGCAACTACTGTGCTTGGTGGTTATAATTGAGGCCGTCATCCAGTCAAGCCCTCTATAATGATAAGTTTGAATTTATTAGAAATGAATTAAAATTAAATTTAATAATATTTGATATAATTATATAAATATGTTATATATAAAATTAAAAAATATGATATACTACGATATGAATATATTTTTAAAATTTATATAATATGATTTATAAATATATTAAAATTAATATAAATATAAAAAATTTTAAATAAAATTATGATATAATAAAATATATAAATATGATATAAATATACGAGTTGTTAGATTTACTTAAAATTCATTTGAGCTTTGTCCAATATTATTTTTTAATTTCAAGTTCAATATGTGATAAAATTAAATTATAAAAATTTAATTCAATTAGAGTTATAATCATCAATTAAATTTATATATTTGAGTTGGAGTTCATTTCATATAAAAATTTCTTATATTTAAATAATGAAAATTTTTTAAAATTAAGGTCTTAATTATTTAAATAAAGACACCAAAAATATTCAATTAATGCAATAATAAAAGACTCATTTTTATTAAAAATAAACAACTTGAGATGATTGAGCAGCGACGTGGTGAGCAGTGGGAATCTTTGGGAGCCAGTGGCAGGCAGGCTGTTCGACGAGCAACTTAGTGGGTAAGTAGTTTGCGGACTTGAAAGATCTTATCTCATTGTCAATTCTCAGTTCATTAAATTAATATAATATAAATAATTTTATTTTTAAAATTATTTTATAATATTAATTAATAGATATATAAATTCATTAAATTTAATATAATAAATTAATTTTACCTATTAATTTTATTTTATTTATTATGTTTAATATAATAGATTAATTTTATCTTATTTTTTTATTGAATTTGATATAATATATTAATTTTATTTATTATTTTTTGAATTTTGTTTTAACTTTTTTTAATAAAATTTAAATGGTCAAATTACTAAAAATCTAATATAAAAATAACTGTCAATTAATATTTTTCATTTTTAATATAATATATTAATTTTATCTTATGCTCATTCATTGAATTAATATAATATATTTAATTTTATTCATTTCTTTGAATTTTATTTCTAAAATATTTTTTACATAATATTAATTAATAATTTTACTTGTTATTTTTTATGCATTACATTTCTGGAGGACTTTTTTAGTAATATATTAATTAATAGATACAAAGATTTACTAAATTTAATATAATAAATTAATTTTACAAAATAATTTTATCTCATTTTCATTCATTGAATTTAATATAATATACTAATTTTATTCATTATTTTTTGAATTTGTTTTAAACTTTTTAATAGAATTTGGATGGTTAAATTACTAAAAATATAATATAAAAATTATTACCAATTAATATTTTCTCATTCATTGAATTTAATTTTAATATGATGTATTAATTTACCAATAAATTTTATTTCATTCATTATGTTTAATATTTTATCTCCTGCTCATTTAATCAATATAATTTGAATGTTTAAATTACTAAAAATATAATATAAATTAATCATTTATCCTACATTGAATTTAATATAATATTAACTTTATCTCATTCATAATTTTTTATCTCATTCATTGATTCAAATGTTATATATTAACCTTACCATTTAATTTTATTTTATTCATTGTGTTGAAAGATCAAGAAGCAGGTCTATGAAAACCAATCCAAACTTTATTTTTTTTCTCTCATTTTCAAAGCCATCCTAATTGAATAAAAGTTTTTAGTAATCTTTAATGCATTCTATAAATTTAATTAATATATTATTTATATTAATAATATTAAATTAAATATACAAATTAATAATTTATTTATTATTTTTTGTTTTTTATGCATTAGAAATTGAATTTCAAATATTATATAACTTTATTAAATTTAATATAATATATAAATTTTACCAATTAATTTTATCTTGGTATTTTTAATTAAATTTAAATTGTTAAATACAGTTTTTGACATAAATATGTTCTTATTCTATTTTCTTTATAAATATATTTACTTATCATTGACAATAATCATTATCATCATTATTATCTCCTTCAATCTCTTTTATTGTTAGTCTTTTTATTTTTCTATTTTTTTGGTCTCAAATTTTATTCTTATCTTTATATCTTATCAAACTTTTATGACTTAAAAAAAAAAAATCATCCTTTTTTAGTAAAAATATTAGTACTCAAAAATAATATTTCTTAATAAGATTCACCCGCATGAGGAACAACAACATACACTCTATGCATCGATATAAAAAATTGATCATACATCGCACGGATTTAAAAAACTAGTATATAAAATATATAATATAATACATACTGATTGTATATATTTTGTTGACATATACATAGAAAAACCTATTATTTTGTAAGTGAGCAAGTGTAATTTAAAATTACAATTAATTAAAATTTTAAAATTTGAAGGATGAGGATTCAATCTTATTAAAGGAAAAAACATGCACCAACAAAAAAAAAAAAAAAGCTAAATGCTTGGATTTTTAATATTATTCATTTTTTTATCTAATTAGAATTGATTCATAAATTTCATGTTTATATATAGTTGTTGGAGCATTGATTAGAATTGCTACGTTAAATATATCTACATATTTATATCATTTAAAAAAAATTTCTTTCTTGTATGCTCTAATTAATGAAATAAATAATAAATAATCTTTATTTTTAATGAAAATAATCACCTCCAAAAATACTTAAAATAATTATTTTATTACCAATATATTTGAATAAAATTTCAAACAGTGAATATTTTTTATTAATATAAAATCTAAAATTTGTTTCAATTACTACTCAAAACATAAATCTTTTCATGCAATAAATAACTCATACCAAAGATTCTCTACACAAAAGTTAAAAATTTTAATAAATTTAGTGTTATCTTCTTATAAATATAAATATTTATATAATAAATTAGTAACATTAAAATATAATTACAACACGAGCATAATATTAAAACAAATACTATAAAATTAAAAAAATAAAACCAACCCATGCATTACATGGATCACACACTCGTTGTTTATCTACACTAATTCTAAAAGATATACATATAATAATAAATGTAAATTGTTTCTATAAAATACCAAAGCATGTCTTCGAGCAACATTGGTTTGGTCAAAAAGACCTAATTAATTTAGTCTAAATAATTTTTAATATTATAATATATCAAATTATATTCAAAAGTGAGCCTCTTCTCCAAATAGACTCCTCAAAAAAAACTCTTCTATCACTATCATTTGGTGTCTGAGATAAATCAATAAACCAGAAAAAAAAAAACAAAGAGGAAAAAAATTATATAAGACAACAAACCTAAAAACAGTGAAACACCAAGCAAAATTGTACAACTACAAAAAAGTAACAAATTTGTACATAACAGCAGAAAAGAAGAAAGAAAAAACAACTATTTAGGTTGCTGCACTCCTAATAAAATTAAGCAGTATGCACAATAGGCAAGCAAAATGAACCATGGATGTCAAAATTAAGAAGCATCAACAATAGCATTCCTTTCACAGATATACAATTAAAAGAAATAAAAAAGTGAATAAAATACTATAATTCCACCACCACTTATTGCCAATCAGAAATGCAATCCTCAATCTGATTAGGAAATCCAGGCTATTATTGCTGACTTAGTACACACGATAAATATAGGAAACTCCTGTGTCCTATATAAGGAATTTCTGATCTATCTGCTTAAAATGGCCAGCAGCATGGGAATACCAAAACAATAACATTCAGCCAAATACAATCCTCAGTCTTGGAATTCACGTATGTGGGGAGAGTTGCAAATCAAAGAAAATACAAAGTAAATAAGACTCAGGTCAATGGAGTCTCCTGCCACGTATACATGGTATTTCACACTAAGAAAATTAAGATTTATGATATGTATGCATACCATTACATGAGATTTGTATTACATGACATGGCACTATATGCAATACCTAAAGCACGAATTCCTTTAAACTCAGAGAAGCGAACCTAAAATAATATTTTAGCACATTCAGGGTTAACAGACAATGTTCTTCACACCAAAATTAACTGCAATTCCACAAAAATCACTACTTCATATCATAAAAAAATAGCAACCATAGACTTTAATCAACTAATCAGTTTTCATCCAAAGCAGGCTATCTAGACAAGCAGAATAACCAAAACTCATAACCAAGTTTTCATATTTATATGATAACAACCATAACTGGGTCCTGCTCTCAGTCACATATTAAACAGATTCAGAAGACCGTGCAACCAGACAAGCATCGTTGTTCCAACTATCTTGTGACCTTTCAAGTCTAGGGAGTATTGCAGGAAAAGTATTCCACAGGTGCAACGTTGAACGATCCCATTTTGTGATCCAACAAGTAGAAAGATGCCTCCAGGTGTGGGAAATAAAAGCAGGTAAAAGAGTGTTAGAGATTAGTTATGCAGACCAAGTACAACTAATATTAATATATATACCACTTTGTCTAAAATAGCTTACCAAAACTATCTAAAAAACTAAGAGAGAGAGAGAGAGATAAATAAAGATGAAATTATTATTATCATATGAATTTGTAGAAGTAACCAAACAAGCGTGTGAAATTTCTTTACGTGATATCATGGCCCTCTGCCATTAAGTAGTTGACAAAAAATATCTGAAATCTTGACAGAACAGCCATATTGATAAAACAAATTCTTAACATTTATGTAAATAAATTGACTAAAATAAAAGAGACATACAATAAGAATAATGGGAAACAAATATCTTAATTAAAAATGATAGCCATTTAATGAATTAAAAAATATTTTATAGTCTACAGCATTGTACAACTACAATTATACCGACTGATCTTTGAGAAGCAGTTATAGCAAAAGTGATTTTCACTTCAGGTGAAGCAGAGATCCTGGCCATGAATTCTCTAGTTATTGTAGCTTCAGAAGCAGCCGCATATAGGTATTGGAGAAGAATGCAACAGAGTTGGCTGTAAATCTTGTAACTAAAATATGGATCTACAAGGCAACTTTATCAGAAAGCAAACATATATACTTGGACAGGACGGCTATAAAGCTGATAATTACACTAGGCATTTGGTAGCCAATATTCAGGTACCCTCTTCCTGTCACTCTCTAGTTTTGCATTTGCATTTCCTTTGATGCTCTGTGAGTTCCTGCCAAGATCCAGGTTTCTCAGTAGGCAGTACTGTTTTCTTTTGCTACAGCACCAGTCATATGCCACAGTATTGCCGTCTTTCTGATTTTAAAACATATTATTAACTAGCAGAGAGTTATATATATATATATATATATATATATAAAATTCTGGAAGAGATCAAGGAAAGGGGAAGGGCAGAGGGAGGTTGCATGCATTTCTAAAAAATTTAAATCCACTTCTCCCTGAAAATCAAACCTTTCACAGACAGGTTTAATAAAGGAGTACCTGAATCTGTCTCTGAAGATATTTAACATACTCTACAGCCTCTTCTAGCATGTCTGCGGTGTTAGTTTGCTGCAAGGTACAAGAAAGAAAATTGCCAAGTCAAATTGTGTAAGATACAATTCCTAACGGTCTTCAAAAGATTTATGCACGTAAAACTGACATTTTAGAAAAGTAAGATCATATATATATATATTTTTCCTTACAGTTTGGGTGATTTGGGATAGGCGGACAATTACTTATGCATGTATTAACAGAAAACTTTGTATGTTACTTAGAACAAAGGCTTAAAATATAGGGGCATGAATTAATTTTACTTAAACCCTTTTCTCAATCATAATCTCCTACGGTGGGCATTTTTTATAATGCCAGAACTTCACTAATCCAAGTCAAAAGGAGAACTTAGCTGCCACTCAATATTTTTATTTGCACTCAGCCCTTTTATGAAAGCTCCCGTTCTCTCTCAATCTCCTAGCATCACCAAAATCACAACATTAATAACAACAAACCAAGCCTTTCCTCACTCATCACTTAAATAATAAAAAGGTACACATGGAAAATGAAGGAAACTTCTTACATCTTGTTAGAAATAGAATTCATTGACTTTAAAACCCTTTAATTTGATAATATGACAGTGGCGAAATTTTCAAGGCATTTCTCTCCTCACCTTTTACCTCATTTGTTTTTGCTCTTGTTTTCACCCATCATCAAAAAAAGGTTCAAAAGCGACATGCTGAGTTAATTGAGAAAGACCAAACCTCATAAAATCTGAAACTACTTACTCCTTTACCTTCAGCAGCATCAGTTTGAGACATAAAAAGGTCTCATCCTTATTACGTTCAACCTTTTCATTATCACAGAATAAACTACATCCATAGATCTATAAAGTTTCTGTTGAGGTAGTAGATCGAGTAGAATAAACCATCCAATCCATAGACCTATATTTTGGTTAAAAAAAAAAAGGTTGTTTCCAATGCATAAAGCTCCCACTAGAAGTAAGGCGTAAGAGCCTTCCTGCTTGTTTTTGCACAGAGAGGCTGTTTCTGAGATTTAAATCCCTGACTAATCACATAGCAAGTAAACACTTGACCATCATGTTGAGTACGACCTTCATAGATCTATATTTTGATCTCACCATAAAATTCATACAATGTAAATACCATTAGTTCTAAGAAATCCAATTGAAATCCCCTCATCCTTCATAAACTTAAACTAATAACTAAATACATCTTGCTGTCCTTGGTCCAAAAACTTAAACGATTTTCATAAGAAGATTTTGAATGATAACAAAATCGCTTGAACTGAATATAAATTTATAGGATAGTCAAGAATATGCTAGGTACATGTTTACTCAAATCAGAGCCTACAGACATCTAGTATCACAGCATCCAACACATGTCAATTTATTATTGCTTATGCCTTTAATAATCAAAAGGAATAAAATGAGGGAATAGTTTTCCAACAAAAAGATAAACCCAAAGTGATTTGACTTAAAACTCTGGCCACTACAAGGTAATCAAACATCACTCCCTATATATCACAAGTTTTTAATTTTTAATTTAGGAGATAGATTTTTTAAATGTCTTTCCTTCACAAAAAATAAAATTCCTTTCCACTAATGGAGTTAATACACATCATTTTATTGATATAAAAGACAACTAAATATATTACCACAAAAACTAAACACATCTCTCGCTCTTGCGACATAGATTGAGCCTCTAAAACTAGGCAGTCAAGCTCAACGTGGAATTTTCCACAGAAGGCATGCGTAACAGTCAAATTCCTACAGAGGTACATTAAACATCTTACATTGAAATTATCAGTGCAAAAATCCTGTACCTCATTATGAATACTTGGGGCCTGTCTCACCTTCTAAATCTAAGGCAGCAAATAAACATAATGTTTTTCTCCTTTTTCTGGACCTGTTCAAATACAACAACATCCACCAAAATTCAACTACCCTTTCCTCAAAAACCTTGCTAATTAAAACTATGAATCTGGGAAGTAAAGACTTGAGATAATAAGAGAGTTTTGAATGCCATTATAATGAGTTTAGAATGGCATGCACAAAGCTACTTAAATGCTCCTGCTATCTTGTCTACATTGTTGTATAATTGTTCCTCTCAGTTATGTCTTTTTCAGAGAGACAATCAATGCAACTGGATCAAGTCAAACTTATTAGAATGCTACTACTAATATAGGTTAATATCTGAAAGTTTAAAGAAGACCTTCCCCAAGGAACCTTTGGAATTCTTGATTAAAGTTAATGCCACATGTAACCTACCTTATCCATGTTGGGTACAAGCTCCTGAAGCTTTCTGATGCGGTCACTAATCCGCGTTCTGCGAACCTAAACAAAAATACTAATGAATAGTTAGAAACGTCATTTTACATCATATCAATAAATGAATTCATAAAGTAATACACTTACCCTTTCTGCAATGCTTCGAGGATGAGTAGCACAGCCACGCTTGGCACGGACCCTGAAAGATACTGAATCCTCCAAAAGTTTCTCCATATCCACATCTTTCAAATTAGATACCCCACTAGAAGTCTCACCACTTTGATCTCCTTTCTACCCAAAAATTTTAAAGGAAAACAAGGTACTCTAAACGCAAAAATCCAACAATTGAAACTCAAGCATACACTATAATTTTACTAAAAAGAGTAATTTTTAAACTTTCCCCTTTTAGCTAGAAATGTATGACAATAAGTCGTTTGTCTTTGAAAGCAAAATTTAAAGACTAAATCTCCACCACCATAAAAGAAGACTTTAATGATTATAATAACAAGCCCAATACCTTTTCTTTTACAGGCAATTCAAAGACGGCAGAAACATAAATAAATTCATAAAACATATTATAGAAAAAAAAAGTCAAAAAAAAAAGAAAAAGAAAAGAAAAACAACAATCCTTCCAAATTTATTATTGAGTAATCTCTTACCAAATGAGACTGAAACTTTATAGGCGGGTATTGCGTATCAGGTTCTCTAGCCCGCTTACTCGAGGGAAAGACATCCACAGTTGGCGATAAATAGTCATAATTTGCTGGAACTCCAAAGTCAGAGAAGTAGGCATCAGAGGCAGCAGCAGAATTATTCCCAAGAAAATCGGCCGGAGAACTGTTTTGCCTGAGAAAACCCGTAGGTTCTAACAACCCAGCGGGATCGGCTGAGTTAAGAAAAGGCACTGAATTTGCAGTGGTGGGTGTGGCAGTGAGTAGTTGGGTCAAGCGCTGATGATGCTTTAAAGGGTCCTCTTCTTCTTCTTCTTCTTCTTCCTCAAGAAGGGCTTCCAACCAGGTGGCTGGAGCAGAGCAGAAGCGGGCGATCCCACCTCGATTCACTTCACCATCACTACCACTACCACCACCAGCGCCACCAGTAGAGCTGCTGCGGCTGCCGCCAAGCGTCGGTTGCATCTGCTTCTGCTTCAGTTTAAGGAGCTAGCTTTTTCTCTTATTGGTGTTTGTGAACCTCTTCAGCTTCAATGGAAGAAAATGGTAACCCTTTAGTTTTTCCTTATATATCTCTTCAGTTGCTTTACCTTTTAACATAAAACCAGATAGTTCCCGTTTTTTGCCAAAAAAAAAAACACAGTCGTAAAAAAAATATACCATAAAACATTTTTGCAAAATTCTAGGTAAGTTCCCTAAAACGAGCCTCTTCTAAGTCCCTTGACCTGTCATCATAATACCAGAGAGGGAGTTATGGAATGGGGAAAAAAAAATATTCTTTTTACTTTAAAATCTTTTAAATGATTCTTTTATTTATTATTGATATTATTATATAATTTTGTTATTATATGATGTAATAATTTTATTAATCCGTAATTTCATAAAAAATTATAATCTAACCACTAATCTATCTATAGTTAGATTTTGATCTAAAAGTTTTTAATTTTTCTTATCAAAGTTTGTATTAGGCATGGTTCGATAACCTATATTATTATTTAAAAATATATTTTATATTAATATTTATATATTTTATAAAATTTTTTAATCAATAAACTGTAATTAAAAAATTTATTTTAAATTTAACTCAATATAAATCAAATAAATAATCTGACCTACGTACAAATCTATTGACCGTAACGTAATTAAACTACAACGGATATTATTCAAAAATGTATAATATATTGTTGTATTGATAATATATTTTTTGATTTTTTTAATTAATAATATTTGATTATATACACCAGACTTGTACAGAGCGAGGTGAGCCGCGGGTCGGATGTTTCGCTTTTGCTCGACCATTTCCATTTCCATGTGTTTATATAGCTTTAATACTGGGTTTTGGGTTTCTTTCCAAAATTCTTTTATTTCATATTGCTTGAACCATTATCTTTTTTTTTCTTTCCAATGTCGTAAATTTTCTTTGAAATTTTGTTTATTCTATTTAAGGCACAATGTTTCTTGAAAATCTGTTAAGAGTTTTCTCCGCACAACTGATTTAATGCTTAAGTTTACATTATGTTTAACTCTTTATTTTTATTATGTTTATTTTAGTTGGTCATAGCTTATACTAATTGAAGTAATTGGTTTTTCAAAGGGAAATTTTGTAATTATAATGAATTGTGGGTCGGTTGTTTTCCAGCTCTCATTTCATCTCAATTTTTTTTTTAATTTTTTTCCTTGTATTCAAACAGTATTTATGTTATTTTATCATATATTTATATAAATTTAAAATATTAATAATTTATTTTATATTGATTTTGACATCTTTGTATATTTATTTTATATTTTTTTTAGTATGTCATATTTAATTATATTTTTATATTATAATTGCGTTATATAATCATATTATGTTTGAAATTATAAAATTTTATTGAAATTACATATTCAAATAACTTCTAACTTTATGTCAAGTGTCATCATGTTCATGTTTGTAACACATTAATAATTTTTTTTATATAGATTTTGACTTATTATTTGTTTATTCACATCGTGTTAATATTATTTTTATATAATGTAAGATTTTAATTATTTTTTTTCATGTGTTAATAACCTATCAAAATTTTTATATAGACGTAATACCTTAAATACAATTATAACATAAAAAATTTAACATATAATAATTATAAAAAAATTTCAATTGCTTGTCACATGCGGTAAGTAAAAGGGTAACTTTCATCTCATTTTTTGAGATTTATAAGGCATGTGCAATCTCACATTTCATGCGAGTTTTATTTTTTTAGCATTAATGTTTAATATATAATTTTTAATTAATGTAACATAAAATATTAAAATATTGAGTTAAATATTTTATTTTAACAAATAACATAAAATGTGAAAAAAGTAATTAAGACAAATATTTTATACTCTTTTTGTGAATGGATTAATTTTTGCCTATCTATGAATTATAAAAAAATAAGTTTAAGGATATGATATAACTAAACAGAAATTAATTATAATACACATATTTTAAAATTCATTATTGGTTAAATTTTCACTTATACTAGACCTTATTAAAATTATATTTAAAATAATTATAATGAAAATTTATATTTATAATTATCTAATCTTATAAAGTTATTTTTTAGTTTTAAAATTTTCATGCATTCATTCATGTTATTGCTATTGTTGTATGCCGTATTTTTGTTTTAGTTATTTATGTGTCATCTACCAAATTATTAGTTTTATTTAACATTATTCAAATAACTTTCAATTTTATGTCATATTTTTTTATATAAATTTCATCTCACATTCGTTTATTTGTATTTTGGTCATTATTTTTTATGTCATATCATATTTTAATTATTTTTCATATTATGTTCACGTTCATATGTGATACTATTTAAATAACTCTTAATTTTCTATCATGGGTCTATAATAATTGGTTCTTTATGCTTTTTTTAAATAAGGTTATATTAATTTTTATTTTTATATTATTGCATGAAAATTATTATATTTATAACATTTGGGTAAAAATTAAAATATTGAATAAAATAAGAGATGAGTTGATGCAATTAAAATTTTCAAACCTTGTGCGTTGAATCAAGAGAATAACATATTATGATGATTAAATAGTTAAAAGAACTATGTTATGATTACTAGATGAGTTCTTAGGTTTATATTTTTTATTTCTTAATGTGAAATAAATTACAATTATAAATATAAATATAAATATAATTTAAATAAATTAAATTTAAATATTATCTTTTTTCAACATATAATGTATATAAAATGAATCAAATTCATGCATTCATATTATTTTTTTGTTCCACCATATCTATACTATACTTTAAAAAACTTATCTCTAACGAAAAATAAAATTAAAACAATGCAAAAAGTCAAACACTAATATTATATTATGCCAAGAGTTCGCCGATTCACTTGACATCTTTAAGAGTAAAATAATCACATGTATTTTGATTTTACATTAATTAAACAATCACCGTGCTCAAAGAAATGAATAATTATGATTATTAGCAGAGGAAGGATTTTTAATCCAATTGTAATTTCATCAAGATTAAAAAATTTTGCAAAACAAGGCTAACGATTGAAAAAGACAAATAATATATACTTTGTAGTAGACCTGCTCAAGAGCCGAGCTATTTATCCAAGCCTGAAGGTTCGCTTGATATTTAGGAGGGTTTAGACAAAAATATTAAGCCGAAAAAATGAGTTTGGATAAAAAAATTAAGCTTGATTAAAAAATAGGCCGGGCCTTAGGTCCAACTTTCAAAGCTCAAGCCCGGTCTGACTTGGCTCATTTTACTGCTATATTATAAATATTTATTTTATATTTTATGTATTAAGTAATTTTTGTTATATGAACAATACATATGTATAATATTATAGTGTAAACTTTAAAAACTAAGTTAAATTATTTATATTTATAAATTTAATAAAAGAAAATTATTAAGATTAAATTTAAAAATATATATTTTTAAAAAAATATATAAAAAATATAACATAGGTAGGCCTAAATGGGCTTGAATTATTTATTTACAAATATGGGTGGGCTTGGGCAAAATTCGAGGTTCATATTTCGGGTTGGGCCATACTTGAGCAAGCATATTTAATATTAACACCATACTAAAGCCCAGCCCGAATCGAATCGGCCTGGCCCATGAACATGTCTACTTTGTAGTAATCATGAGTAAAATAATTTATCTTTCGAAACATATCCTTATATACTCATATTTGTGTTATATTTAGTTCACTCCAATGAAATTGAAGGGAAAAAATAGCTATTTGGTGAGAATTGAATGAAGATATAATATGTATTACGTAATTTGATTGATTGAGTCATATAAGTTAATAAAAGTATTACATTATTTTAACTGGGTAAAATGATATTAAAAAATGGGTAAAAGAAAAAGACTATTTTGTACTTAACATATAATTTTTTTAATAAAATTAAAATTATTTTATTAATCTCTGAAAGGATATTAAATGTATTAAAATATAAAACATTTAATAGTAAATAAATACATATAATTAAATATAAAATAATTTTAAATATTATTTTAAAAAATAATATTTAAAATTATAATATGTTTTATTTTAATATATATTTTTAATTATATATATTTATAAATAATAATATAATAGTAAGTATTTTATATTTATTTTAAAATTTTCTATTAATCTTTTTTCACCTATAAATAGTTTATTTTTCTCTCTCTTCTAATTTCTCCCCCGCACTCTATCTTTAGCACTTTTTCTTTTGCCCTTCATCTTCTTCAATAGAACATAAAATTTTCAGATTACGAATGACAACTATCGTTAACACTGTCATGTCAGAATTTAGAAAAACTTTAAAACTTCACCGAACATCCTTTAAATCTCCTTTTTACATTTTTCAACTTTGTTTATCCTAAAAATATTAGGAAAAGCCTAGATGTACAAAAAAACCATGTGACAAAAACATATTGTTTCACACCCCTCTACTTAGGGATGGCAATGGAAAGGGACTAGTAAAGATTGCTTTACATAACCACTTATTTTTGCATAAATTTTGAAAACATTCACGTCATAGATGTCAATTAGCTCCATGTTGCCCCTGTAATAATTTGACTAAAAATGAACCTCTAACAATTGTTGATAAAAAATGCAACCTCGCTTCAAGTACACAAAGACGAACAACTTGTATAAGCCTTCTAGTCTATTTCTTTATTTTTGGATAATTACCTTATGATAGTGTACATGCAATTTATAGCTTAGACTAAGGACCTATACTAGAAAACTAATTGTGCATCAAAATATTGAAAACCGTTGTAGTCAAGCCCTCCAAATAGGTGTTCACTAGGTTATTTTTTTTAATTTTTCTTTATTATAAAAATAACTTTTTTTTACATATTTTATATTCTAGTTTTTCAATATATTATCTATAAAAATTAATTCTAAATTATTTATATTTATTTTGATTCAAAGAAAGATAAATTCAGCTTTAGTGTGCTAAAATCCCAAAGTTGGAATTTTCAAGCTACTTGGAGGATCATAGGAACTAATGCTACTAGAAATCCTTGTGGAAACATTCCATGGATTTTTTGCATCTTAGGATAACTAGTAAATTGAATGAGATTCAAGTTTTAGACTAATTTAATTGCTGGAATTTACTGCAAATTTTGTCACACTTGTTACACTACAAAATCGTGCTTATGAATGGAAATTTGTTTCCGTTTCAATTGCTACTATGAATCGATCCTTTGGTGGCACCTAATACATGTGTCCAACACCTAAAAATAGTCCCTAATCATCCTCCAAATGTGGTGATCAAAGGTCTATTCACATGGCCAAGGAGATTGCCTATACGTGGGGACACTAATTGTTAGAGTCTGACTTCCATAAGAACTAGTTTTCTAGTAGGAGGCAAATACCAAAAATTGGGAATCTGATTCCTAAAATTTAGGAGTTAATTCTGGTTAGATTAGATAACCATTACCTAACGAATGAAATTCCTAAAAGTTAAGAATAGCTTAACAAAATTGGAAAGTTTTAGGACAACATAGTCTCTTAAAATAAACATTTTAGTAAAGAATTAAAACTTGGAAATGGATTTTTTATAATTTGTTTATTAAAATGAACTACCATGCATTAATTCTTAAAATGTCAATTTAGGAAGCACTTTAGCATGCAATGAAGCATTTGTCCATATGGAGACAAATCACCTAAAATTTAAGTAAGTGTCCATTTTAAGATAAGTATCCTAAAAGTTAATAATTGGGTTAAGTGTGTTTAATTTTTTTGGCCAATTATTATAGATAGTTCGTTAATGTAATAAACTTGCTTATATACATTTATACATTGAATGCATATAATTATAATGTGATATTAGCTAGACAATGTTATGCTATAAATTGTTAAGGCATGATGGATGGTTATGGACTAAGACCTTAGTATGACTAGATGAATATATGGTTGAATCTTTCTTTATGGTATTTATATTTTAAATATGGTCCATGAACCCTACCTTATCTCTATTTCATTTTGGGATTGTACATCTTATCTTTATTTTATTCTAGGGTTGTAAAGTTCTCTTCTCATCTAACTTTCGTCGAATGTAACTTGAGGTTTTTTTCCAAATGTATGTAAAAGTTACATAGTTGTAAGATTTTAGTTTAGAGAATTTTATTTTTCTAAACTATAAATAGAAGATGGCACCATGAAGAATTGTCTGAGGAGAGCATTATCGAGGCTTGTAAAGACTTGGTAAGGTATCCTAGGGTTTTGACCAACTAGTTTCCAAATGACTTATACAAACTAGACTTAGATAAACATCTATAATCATCCATGTATGATTGCATGATTAGATTTATTTTATGTTGATATATATATATATATATATATATATATGATATGTATGAGCCTAATAAGTGCAAATGCAATGCAATCCAAATTTAAATGAATCAACTATATAAATTAAAAGAAATACCTCATAAAATATTGAGTCTATCCCTAAGCATGATAAGATGCCATCCATTGTTCATAGCAAGATATCCTAGTTCTGGCAACGAGGATTTGTTAAGTCACTCAAAGTCCCTTCTGCCTGAACTACATAAGTTATGAATAATGAGTAATACTCAACTAATAATGCATGGTTCAGATGTGTTGCACTTCTTAACCATGTGACATTGAGGTAATGGTTAGGAGAAATATATAAAATGTATTTAAGTAAAGAGTTACCACCTAATTGATTTACGAGTTACACAGAGATGCAATTAGTAAACTAAGTTACTTACTCAATTATTTTTTACATAATTTGTTGAGTCGCTCAAGGTTATGTAAGAATAAAAGGAGTGCCTAGCTTATTAAGAATGTTAGCTTTGAATTTATCTCAGTTTTGATATAACAAACCTAAGCTAAATCAACTTGTACTCAATTGTTTCTAACTTAGTATTTTCCTTAAAATAAATATTTAAAAAAAAATCCTACGCTAATACTAAGTTAATTTTTACCTCCCATTTTCTAAAAAATATATGTTCCAAATGTATATCAATACTTAGAATATTTTTGAGATATTTTTACGTCACATTCGAGCCAAGAAAAATTATTTTACAAAGGGTTTTCAATTATTGTATTAACACAATGTATCAAAGTGTTGATACTATGCTTAAAATCGTTGAATGTATCAATACACATCGCCATATATTTATACATTATAATGAGTATCGATACTCACCCTATAGGAATTGATACATCGCTTGGCAATAGCTAAGGTTTGGCTGAAATCCTCGAATCTATTGATACAAATGGCTTTGTATCGATACAGCATGATGAGTATCGATACTCAACCTAATGTATTGATACAACAGCTTGTAATGGTCACATTTTTAATTCTTGTATCTATACATTTGGTATTGATACAACAACACATGTCTGAACGAAAACAAGCATTTATGAAGGCTACAACAACTCTCCACGAACCTCATTTAATGCCCAACGTTTATAAATCAATTCCAAGCATAAATAAAGGCTCCTAACAACTGAAAAAGCAAAAGATTCCAAGATCATTTAAGTATTGAACAACAAAACCTCAAAGTCTTTAAATTCTTTATTCTTCTTGTATTCAATTTATATGCTTTCAAGTTTGTTTGTATCTCATCCATTTTGTACTTAAATTCTAGCAAACACCCACCTACTAGAGGTTCTAATTGTTTGTAAACATTTTATTCATATCACACAAAGGGTTGCTAAAAATGAATGAAAACATTTAAGAATTTAAGGTAAAAGTCTTAAGGGGATTGAAAGGTTCTATCTAAGCCTTAAAAGATAAAGTTTGTAAGGTTATACCTTAGCCTCAAAGGTAACAATTTCATTAGTGAATTATGGGAATTGCCTTAGCAAAGAAGTGCCAAGAGAGGACATAGGCTCCAAATTCAAGGACTAAACCTTTATATATTAATTGTTTATTTCTCTTACCCTTGACTCCCTTTTTAATCTCAATTTAATTTAATTTTTTGTAAAAGGTTAATTTATGATCAATTTTTTCAAAGAACCAATTACACCCTCTTGGTTCAATCATTATTTTGAGCTAACAATTGGCATCAGAGTTTTGGTTTCAATTATAGGTTTCACTACCTTGAGGAAAAAAAGATCCTTGATAGCTCAAAGAATAGAGGAAACAAACATAATGCTTAAAGCTTTAAAAACCTCATAAGTGTTAAAGAGCCAAGATAAAGTTTGTTTCATGGCATTTGAGACATATGCAAATGCTATGGAACTTGAAGGCCATTCCTTCATGAGACCTCCACTATTTAATGGTGACAACTACTCATATTGAAAGAAAATGATGAGGCTTTTTATCCAAGCCAATGACTATGAAGTATGGATAATCGTTGTTGATGACTACTCATTCCTAAGAAAAGAGTTCGAGATATTATTGTGCCAAAAGAAGAAGATGAGTGGGATAAGCAAGATACTAAGATGGCACAATTAAATTGCAAAGGCCATGCACACATTATTTTGTGCTCTTGGTCTGAGTGAGTACAATAGAGTCTCACTTTGTAACAATGCTAGGCAAGTGTGGGATAAATTAGCAACCACTCATAAAGGCACAAATTAAGTCAAGGAAATCTAAAATAAGTATACTTACACTTGACTATGAATTATTCACAATGGGTGGATAATATTATCAAAGAAATGTCGGATAAGTTCACGGATATCATCAATGGGTTGAAGGCACTTAGAAAGACCTATACAAATAAAAACATGGTGAAAAAGCTACACAATAGTCTTCCCAAGTCTTAGGAGGCAAAAGTGATAATAATTGAGGAATCCAAGGATACCAATATAATTTCCTAGATGAACTCATTGGTTCTCTTCTAACCTATAAGAAGACCTAGGACGGTCAAAAGCCACCAAATAAGGCAAGTCTTGCCTTTAAATCAACCATTCCAAGTGATGATAATAATGATGAAGAAGTTGAGAAAGATGAAGAGATGGCTATGTTTGCAAAAAGATTTAAATAAGTTCATGAGGATGAATAAGGCAAAAAGACCTCCTCAAAAAAAAAAAAAAATAATGAAGGGAGAGTCAAGCAAGAAAGGAAAAGACCAAATAATTTGCTACAAGTGCAAGAAACCAAGACATATCAAAATTGAGTGTCCAATATGGAAAAAGCAAAATCTAAAGAAACAAAAAAAGAAACCTATGTTGGCTACATGGAGCGATAGTGATATATCCAACAATGATGATGAAGAAATGGCCAACCTATGTTTCATGGCTCTTGATGAGTTAAAGGTATCCTCCAATGCTAATCCATACTTATTTGATGAATTACAAGATGCATTTAATAAGTTAGCATTAAAATTTGAAACCATGAACTTGAAATATAGAAAAATGGTTTCTAAACTTAATGAAGAGAATGAATCATTAAACATGACAAAGAAAATCTCAAAAAGAAAGTAGATGAGTTACACATTAAAATTGATGATCTAACTAAGAAAAATACAAACTTGCATAACTCATTCTCAAGATTTTATATGGCACAACAAAAATTGAAAGAAACGCTAGAAACACAAAAAAATTCTTTGGTAAAGATGGTTTAGGCTCTAATCAAATTAAAAAAGAAACCTACTTTGAAAATTTCTTTATGAAACAAAACAAATCATATGATGCATCTAGCATGTGCACTCACTACTATAAACTTGATCATGCATTTCATACTTTTTTTCTTGAAGGTTATTATTTATAGAAGTAAGCTCATTAAGAGGGTGTAGATTCCTAAGGGAGTTAGCACATATCAAGGTGAGGCTATTAAAATGAAATGGATTCCAAGAAGAACAAGAATTGTGAACACTAATACCCAAAGACCCAAAAAATTTAGGCACCTAAAAACAAAACATGATTTTGTGTTTGTAGGAGGAAGAGCATTGCTTCAAGGCAAATTCAACAAGGAAGAATTCTTTGTAACTTGATAGTGGATGATCAAGAGACATGACCAGTGACAAAAGTCATGGAACTAAGGCCTAAGGATGGTGGAAGTCTGGTGACAAAAGTCATGGAACTAAGGCCTAAAGATGGTGGAAGTGTTACTTTTGGTCATAGCTCAAAAGGAAAAATTGAAGGTATTGGAACCATTGGTAACAAGTCCTCATCCAACATTGAAATGTTCTATTTGTTAGAGGTCTCAAATAAAACCTCTTAGTATTAGTCAATTATATGCTCAAAGGATGCAAAATTATTTTTGAGTCAATGAATTGTCAAGTTTTTTATATTAAATCAAATAAAATTTGTTTTTATAGGTCAGAGAGAAGGAAATATTTATATTGTGCATCTAGATGACTTGTCTTCTCAAAATGTTTGCTTTGTTGCTAATAATGATGACTTGTCTTGGTTGTGGCATAGAAAATGAGGACATGCTAGAATGCATATAATTTCAAAATTATCTAGGAAAGACCTTGTTGTTGGATTACGAAAAATAAAATTTGATAATGATAGAATATGCAATGCATGTGTTCAAAAAAACATAGAAGAGCTTCATTAAAACCAATTTTTTTCAACCACTAGAATATTACAACTTATTCATATTGATCTTTTTGGTTCTACTAGGACATTAAGCTTAGGTAGTAAATAATATGGATCTGTTATTGTGGATGACTACTCTAGGCTTACTTAGGTTCTCTTATTAAGCTCCAAAGATGAAGCCTTACGAAAAATTCATTACTTTTTGCAAAATTTTTCAAAATAAAAATGGTTATTCTATTTCAAGTGTAGGAAATATCATGGTAAAGAATATGAAAATCTTGGTTTTGATAAATTTTGTAATGAAAATGGTATTAGCCATAATTTCTTGGCTCTCAAAACCCCTCAACAAAATGGAGTTACTGAAAAAAATAGTGGATGAAATGGCTAGAACCATGCTTTGTGAAAATAATTTACCAAGGTATTTTTGGGCGGAAGCCATTAATACTTCTTGCGACATATAAATAGAGCAATGGTTAGGCCAATTTTAAAGAAAACTCCATATGAACTTTTTAAAGGAAGAAAGCCTAACATTAGTTTTTTTAATCGTTTGAATGCATATGTTTTTGTATTAAAGAATAGAAAAGATAATCTTGATAAATTTGATGGAAAAAAATGATGAAGGAATTTTTCTTGGTTATTTTACAAATTCCAATGCTTATAGAGTGTTCAATAAGAGAACTTTGGTTGTTGAAGAGTCCATACATATTATATTTGATGAAATTAACTTAGCCTTAAGAAAGGTATCTCTCAATAGTGATGATGTAGAGATTTACCAAGAACATCAAGTTGAAGCATCACGCAAAGAGCAAGAACAAACAATTCAAGATCAAGAAGCCCCAAAAGTAGATATACTAAATGAGCCAACTCAAGTTGAAAGAGAAAGAAATCATCCTAAAGGGTTGACTTATGTCAAAGAAGGTGAGATAATTGATGATCTAAATAAAGGGATAAGCACTAGATCATCTCTTATAAAGACATGAAATTATGTATCTTTCCTTTCTCAAATTGAAAATAAAAATTTAGATGAGGCTCTAAAGGATGATAGTTGGATCATGGCCATTGCAACATGAGTTAAAGCAATCTAAAAGGAGTAAAGTTTGGAATTTAGTGGAAAGACCTAGTAATTATCACATCATAGGTGCTAAATGGGTCTTTAGGAGCAAACTTGATGAGCAAGGAACCATAGTTAGAAATAAAGCTAGATTAGTAGCTAAGGGATATAGTCAAGAAGAAGGAATTGATTTTGATAAGACTTATGCCCCCGTGGCTAGACTAAAGGCCATTAGAATAATATTAGCCTTTGCATGTTTTAATAATTTCAAGTTATTTCAAATGGATGTCAAAAGTGCTTTTTTTAAATGGCTTTATTAATAACAAATTTTATGTTGAGTAATCTCCTGGTTTTGAAAATCTTCATTATCCCAATAACATTTTTAAACTTTCAAAAGCCTTGCAGGGTTTTAAAGCAAGTGCCTAGAGCATGGTATGAAAGGCTTTCAAAATTTTTAATTGACAAAAGGTTTTAATAGAGGCAATGTTGACAAAACTCTTTTTATAAAAGTTAATGGCAAAGACATTTTAGTAGCTTAAGTTTATGTTGATGATATTATTTTTGGTGCTATTGATGGATCTCTTTGTCAATAATTTTCTAAGATAATGCAAGATGAATTCAAAAATGAGCATGATAGGAGACTTAACATTCTTTTTGGGACTAAAAGTTAAACAGACAACAAATGGCATCTTCATCAGTTAAGCAAAGTACACAAAGGAGTTACTCAACATGTTCAAAATGGATGAAGCCAAGCCTTGCTCCACACCTATGGGTACCTCAACAAAGCTTGAGAAAGATAAAGGACATAAATGTGTTGACTCTAAACTTTATAGGTGTATGATATGGTCATTGCTATATCTTACCATAAATAGATCAATATAATGTTTAGTGTATGCTAATGTGCTAGATATCAATTATGACCTAAGGAGTCACATTTAGGTGTCGTAGAAAGAATCTTCAGATATCTTAGAAAACTCCCAATCTAGGCTTATGGTATCCAAAAGAATCATCTCTTATCTTACATGCTTATTCTGATGCAGATTTTTATGGATGTAAACTTGATAGGAAAAGCACTTCCAGTACTTGTCAATTTCTTCGAAATATGCTTATATCATGGTTCTCTAGAAAACAAAATAGTGTTGTTTTGTTCACAACTGAAGTAGAGTACATATATGCAGGAAGTTGTTGTACCCAAATCTTATGGATAAAACAACAAATAGAGGATTTTTGAATTACCATGGATCATATTCCTATAAAATGTGAAATACTAGTGCTATTTATCTCACCAAAAAAATCAAATTCAATACTCTAGAACTAAGCACATAGAGATTAGACATCACTTCATTAGAGATCATGTGCAAAAAGGGATATAGTGCTTGAATTCCTTGATACCTTGCATCGACTAACTGATATTTTCACCGAACCACTTGATAAGGATAGATTTTGCATAATTAGAAGAGAACTTGGCTTAATGAATGCATCCTAAATTTATAAGTTGGTAAATTTCTGATACATTGCCTCAATATTGTTTAAACCATGTTTAATTGCTTAGTTAGAAAAGCTAGCCTTACATACCTACTTGTTTAATGATATGATCTTGCATGACTTTTGATGCTTGAATGATTTTGATTTATGGTTAAATTTGATTTGTTGTTCATGCAAAATGATTTAGATATCAAAACTTTGTTCACATTTGCATTTGCAAATTTTTTTTAAAAAATATTGGCTAAAAAATATGTTTGAATCGAGACCATATAAGTAGAATTGAAACAATACTGAGCTATCTGTATCGATACAAGCCAAAAAGCATTTCTAGTCTCAAGACTTAGTTCAAAGTATCGATATTGAACCCAGAATTGTTCTATGTATCGATACTTAAATCTAAGTATCGATACAACTCACTTTGAATCGATACAAGCCAAGAATCATTTTCAGTCTTAAGATGAATTTCAACGTATCGATGCAAAACCTAGAATTATTCTTTGTATCGATACCTAACTCTAAGTATCGATACTACCTAGTTTATATCGATACAAACTATCGATTTAGGCTCTTTTCCCATGCGTAACTTTATTTTTATCGAGCCTCAACCACTGTTCACTTAGTTTCCCTCAACCTATCACTTTTAAATTACAAACTTTATCTACTTTTCATCCTTTTCTAAAAGTCCTTGATCCAAAATAGTAGGTTTTCATAAAATTCACAATTTTATTTCAAAATTGCCCAAAACCACTCAGCTTTGAAAATTCCTCTTACTCAAACCCTAATCATTTCCACTTCAAAACCTCTAAAATTGGTCTAAAATACTTTCAAAGTTTTTAGGTTTTCTTCATTATTAATCCTCCCCATTGTGCTTCTTGTGTTGGTTACAAAAATCACTCTAAAATACTCCACATTGACACAAAACTCTCTGCCCACCACTTATTCTACCAAATTCCTCAAACAACCCCTTTATAGCACCATCTACCTACTCCACTACCTTAGGAAACATACACTCCTCTTGTAAACTTTCTCTGAACTCACTCTTACTTGGTCGATTCTTTTCCAATCACTCCAAACACATCACCAACATCCGTCTTATCCTCTTAAAATTTGAACCACTCTTCACTTTGGCAAAATTCCTAAACCGCCTTAACACACTGTATTCCTTCAAAAACCAAACAAATCGCATGTCGTCAAGGTCTTCTAACCTATGCTTCCACTTCTTCTACTTGTCAACCTTATTTGACCCAAAATTAATCATTATTTGACTCATGTTTCTAAGATAAACGGGCTTGTGAATGATATAATACCAAATATGCTCGCATGCCTATCCAATAATGTTGAGTAATCTACTTTCCATTCTTTCGATCCATTGCTTATTCTTACCTTGAAACTTTTGATGTATCAAATGGAGCAAATTTCTTTTTCTCAACTTTCTGGTTCACGAAAGCCTTATTCTAACGTTCTTCAGCAATGCCTTACTTGTTATTGATGATCATGACCATGTCATTGCTATTCGATCCTACCTTTTAAGATAAGATTTCATAGTTAATCGTGCTTCCCTTACAACGGCATTTGGTTTTCCAAACAATGGTATAACCAACGTAGGTTCAGCACCTGTCACCATATGCATTCCTAATAACAAAGCCACCCTCCTTTCTCCCATTGATTACCTCCATCTTATTATCTCTCATGTAATTCGTCCTTATGCCACCAAACACACCTTAATCAGCAATTCTAACTACTAGTTATGATTCAAACCGGCACTCGTCCAAACCTTGCTCACTTTATCTTTGCCGACCTTGTCTTTTGTGTTCGTGATTGTCATAGCCTCTTACATGGCATGGCCTTGAGCTATTACCTTGAAACTCAAGGCTTGATCTTACTTTCGACCCCAGCAAAATTTTATCTTCCTATCGCTATATTGGATGGAAATCCATGGGGCTCGCTGTCGTAACATGGCCCAAATACGAATCCTAACCAGCCCAACTTAAAATGGCGAATGTATCCATTGTTTTTATATAAATATCTATATAATTATTTTTTTTCTATTTTTAGGGGTCCATATCTTCATTAATATTATTTTTTGTACATGGGGACTGAATTGTCGACGTGAATCGCTTATCAACTTCTCTAAATAATCGTTACCAAATGACAATTTATTTTGGAGTCACCACTAATCTTATTTTAGCTAGGTGAGATTGGACACCTACTGAAGTTCATATTTTTTAAGGTTACAAAACCCCTAAAAATAAACCCTAAGGTCTGCGCTTATACCAAAAATCGCATTAAAGGGTTCGGGAGTCGGTTACAATCATAAGTAAGAATTGACCTTTTCGTGATGCCCGGTAATCTGTACCTAATTAATCGCTTGTTAACTTAAATTTTGATTTTTATTTGGTTCCAATATTTGTTATTTAATTATAATTCCCATAATATTTCAATATAGAAATTTATCATTCTAAGAAATTCGGGTTTTAATGCTTTTGGAAATCAAAAAATTATTTATACCCTTTCGGGGAACCAAGTGCACACGAATTCTCTATCGTATATTATTAGAAAACCATGCGGAATATGAAAGGTTTTATTTTTTTCGAAATTGGAAAATCCCGACTTCCTATTTGAAAAGGATATTTTGCTATTAAAATAATCCTTAAAATTTCTCACATATACTGGTAGGAATCCTACGTATTAATTTAATTAGGAGACATTGCCTTATTTATAAAAATAATTTTATTATTAAAAAATACAGACTTTATGACCTAATATGATGAACATATTCTTAATGTGTACTTTTGACGTGAAAGTATCCTAGTACTCATATAGGATATGGTTCAAATACAAAATTATGAAAATACCCTTAGGGTATACCTTCCACTTGAAAATACCCCTGTAACCCCTGAAGGACTCGAAAATGATTGAAAAAGGGTGAATCCTATCCCAAATATGTATTTTCGGCCTAAAAGCATCCTAATGCTTATCTAGGACTAGACTCAAAGAAAAATTATGAAAATGCCCTTAAGGTATACCTTTGATATGAAAGTATTGCGGTAACCCTAATGGACCTTAAAATGATCTAGGAAGGCTAAACTAATCATAAAAATTCACCTTTGGCATAAAAGCATCCCGATGAAAAAAATACCAAAATGCCTCAAGGGTGTACCTTCATCATGAAAATATCTCGGTAACCCTAATGGACTTTAAAATGACCTAAAATGATGAAAAGTAAATGAATTTAGTCTAAATGGAAAAACTAAAATTTTACGTTTGACTTAAAATGCAAAATTTACAATCAAACCCCTAAATTTTTAAAAATTATATTTCGTATCCTTCGGAGGACTAGACAAATACGAAAAGTTTTAAAAATTTCTATATCCCTAAGGAAGGCCATAGAAATAATAGAAATCGTTAAACTGGTGAAATGTACATTTTGCCCCCTAAATATGAAAATTTGCTATTTAGTCCCTAAACTTTTAAAAATTTTCATTTTAATCCCTACATGGTAAAATGCCTTAAAAATCATAAAATCACATCAAAATATACATGGAAAATGCAGCAAATATATTAACAAGAATTCGGCCAATCATCTTGGCCTTAAAATAATTTTTTTTTGTGTTTTGCAAAATAACCCTTGAACTTTGTAAAATTATATTTTGACTCCTATATGGTAAAATATCACAAAACATCACAACAAATCATCAAACCAGCAAAGAATCACCAAAAAAACATGGCAAGAATGTGTATAAAAATTCGGCCAAGCACTTTTAGCCATAAAAGCATAATTTTTTATATTTTGCAATTGGGTCCCTAAACTTCTTAAAATTACAAAATGACCCCTAAAATATTGAAAATACCTATAACATGCTTACAAACTCATGAATCAGAAACCTCATGGCTTACAAAACTCTTGCCCAAGCCAAAAATATCACATAAAAACTTTTACAACTTTTGCAATTTAGTTCTTAAGTTTACAAATATTACAAAACAACTAAAAAAAAATCCTAAAATCAAAGCAAAAATAAACACAAAATCACCATTATCAAGCACAATTAGGTTTGGCCAAGGCATAGAAAGCATCAAGACAAAATTTTTTTCATCATGAAATTTCATAAATAATATCATAAATTTATAAACAAAATTCTTTTAAGCTTAAAAATACAAAAAAAAAAATCACTAATATTTTAATATAAATCATCATAAACATAACATAATAAATATTATAAAACATGTATTCATTGATGATAATATCATTATTACAAATGAACACAAAATATTATATTAAAAAAAGAAAGAAATACAACAAAATCAAATAAATCGAGAAAATCCATAAAATTTAATCATTGTTTTCATGTTGGCCTTTCAACATGGAATGAAATCCATGAGCTAAAGCAATCATAAAACTCACTAAAACAAGAAATCAATCATGAAATCAACATAAATATAAGATTTTGGAAGAGAAGTTACCTTGAAAGCTTGAAAAACATAAAAAACCTAAGTAA